>RJWT010044787.1:0-11729 GCA_004365215.1 Cuniculus paca
ACCTATGAGTATGACAGGTTCACTCCTCTGATTATGATTCTGTGATCCAGCAGAGTGAAGGAACTCTGCAGATGCAATTCAGGTCTAGATCAGTCAGGGATCCAGTCCAGGAACAGAACCAGGAATATAAACACCCTATGAATATAAACACATATTTCTGAGAAATAGCTAGAATGCAATATGGTGGACAGGGGGTAGTGAGACAAGTTCAAAATTCACAGGACAGGTTTGCAGGAAGAATAACTGAAAATTCTTGGGCAGATGTTCCATAGACAGATGAAAATCTTCCTTGGGGGTAACCTCATCTCTTTTTTTAAGTCTTTTTAATTGACGGCACCAGCACCATTCAGATTATTGTAGATAACTTACTTTACTTAGTCAATTAATTTCATATATAGATTCTTTACTAGAAATAACTACATTAATGTTTGATTGACTATCTAGAGATTAAAGCTTTGCCCATTAGGTACATAAATGTGAACGTCTCAGTTCCATAATCAGTTGATTCTTTAACTGATTTTTGTTGCTCAGAAAGGGAAATTTTCTGAGTGGACCTGATTCACTTAGGTGATGCCTTTGAAATGGGATGTAAAGATTTGAGGTTAGAAGTGACAAAGACTCTCTGTTGTTTCTGAAGAAGCAGCAGCCATGAGTTCTACAGCTGCTAAGCTATGAATTCTTTCAGCAGTACTGAGCTTGCACAAAATGCCCCAGCCTTAGATGAGACCACATCTCCCCTTGAACTTGCCCTTCCCAGGCATCTGAGACACAACAACAGCAAGAAAATAAACACAAAATTTAAGCCTTAAGTTTGTGCTACATTTTTATAAACCATAAGAAAGTATGCAAAATGAAGCAGAATGAAACAGGAAAAGGATCTAAAGAATGATGAACTTGGCACTTTATAACTTATTTCAAAAAACACTCATGGTAATTACGCTTCTTTGCCAATCAAAAATCTTAGTTTTTAAGGATAATTTTAATTTGAAAAAAAATTAGTAATTCTCCCAAAGTGACATAGTGCCTCTAGGTACCAACACTAGTATTCCAGAGAATTCAGATTATCCTTTCTTGGGGACACAAGAATTATGTAGGACAGAAGAGTTTTGGAACTGTTGTCCCTATTACATTATAAATAGTGTAACCCAGTAGTGCAAAAAGAATCATGATAAAATAGTTTTCTTTGTAATAGTAATGCACAGGGTTGATCTAATGGGTGATGGATTGTTTGTGTTTCCCTCCATCTCAAAACTCCTATGCTGACTTCCAATTTCCAGTGTGATTTGCTCTGAAGGAGGGGCTCTTACTGAGATAACTAAGTCACAAAAGTGGAATCCTTATGAGTGGTATTAGGGCCCTGACAAGAAGAGACCAGAACACTAGCTTGCTCTCTTCCTGCCAATGAGGACACAAGGAAAAGCATGAGAGGAGGCCTCCATCAGCACCATCTATGCTCGGTCCCCGAGCTTTCTGTTGATTATAAACCACATACTGAAGTCCTAACTATCTAACACAAAGTTTTGTAAATAATAAAAGGAAAAAAATTACCCTTCATGGTTGATATTAGGGCAAAGGAACCTATTCTATTACTTATATCAATATTTTTCATTTTAACTATTATCCTACTATTATGAGTTTGTGTACTTTGCTCAAATTCATTTTCCCTGTAAGAAAAAACCGGGCTATGATCTGTATGACCCCAAGCATTTATTAGTTTGTAACTGGAACTGAACACAACAAGAATTCTAGGAAATCCAGAATCTCCTGTAAGGTTTAAATAAATTTTATAAAATTCAGTACATCAGACATTTTTACAAAACATATCTACAAGGTGAAAACAATTTTCAACATAATATGCTGTAGAGTTTTAATAAGAGAAACTCATCTATAAAGCAACTCTAGCTCCCCTGGGTACCAAGGGCCAGCACCCTGCAGCGCCACCTGTATTGTTCCCAGCCTGGCTTTGGCAACACCAATGGTGAGATTTCCAGTTCTGCAGTATTTTGTCTGTGCCAGGAGCAGAGGTGAATGAAATAACCTTACCACAGGCAATGATCCACTAGAAGTTATAGTTTCCTGCCATCATTAGTTCAGTTTCAAGAATCATTATGGATCATTGAGATGACATTTTTCTTCTCTACTGCTTAAATAGTAGGTAAATGTGACCTTTGTTGCCTTCCTGTTTGTACATCAAGCTCCAACTGCAGATGTCAAGTTTTTGTTCTTAGACTGCTGGATCGACTTGCAATGTTTTCCCCTATAAAAGCACCTTTCCATCTTCCTCATGCGTTAGAGTTTAGAAAGTGGATGGATGTGAAAAATATGAATTGGGATGATAAGAAAAAAATCACCTTCTCTTTAGATTTCTGATTCTCATGTCCCCTGAAATCTAAGTGAGACCAGAAATATATTTCCAATCATTTTCACTTTTAAAAATGCAATTGAAAACATGACTACTTGCTTTGTGTGATGCATATTTTTGGCCTGCTAAGTATAGAAATTCTGTACAGGAAGCAGTTTGTTTTTAAGAAATTGATAATACATGTGATGAACATAGATGTAATGAAGAAAAATTAACTTCTTATAAAGTCTTAAATATAGAGCAAACTGAACATAAAAACAGTAGGATATAAGTGGGGAAATTTATTAAGCATTTACATGAAAGACATGTTGATTTAATTCTGTGTTTGTCACTGAATAGCTAGTTGGCAACCAAAAATTTACAGCTCATCTGCATTTCTGTTAGGTAGTGGTAATTTTAAGGGTCAAGAGATAACCCAAAATTGTATTAGAGAATCATACTTCTTCAATTTCTGGAATAATTGGAATTAATAGTCTCATATTTATGTGTCTAGTTTGCCTACAATTTAATTTCATTCATATCTAATATATTATCTGACTTAGAGCACAAAATAGTCTCTAAGTGAAGATATAAATGGTTCCTATGTATTGGAGAGTTTCTATGTGTATGGCATTTTCTATTAAACTCTTCAATCAATATTTAAACATAACAAAGAAAAGTTATTATTGCATGCACTTTATAAACAAGGGTACTGAGTTCAGAAAGGACTTGTCTAAGGTATCATAGCAAGTCGGAAAGGAGACAGGATTTGCAATAAGGCCCTACGTGATAGATTTCCTCTACCTTCATGTCAACTCCATATCGAGGATTTTCTTTGAGCCTTAGCTTGGGTGCAAGGGATGTGGGGTTTACAATATCTATGAATATTGTATCATTTCATTTTTTAAAAATTTTTATTTTGAAAAGAGTACAACTAAACAAAATAAAACAGAGTGGAGTTAATCACAACAAAACAATGAACATGGTACATGACTTCTAAACAGGGCAAAAAGCAATCAATGGCTGCCATAATGCCTCTTGTTATCTGCGATATAACTGCCCATAACATCAGGGATAAATAAAATCAAACAAAATAGAGCAAAATAAAACCAGTAAAAAAACAAAAACAAAACAAAACAAACAAAGCAGAACAATGTAAGCAATACAGAACTTCAAGATACTAGTAAAACATCAGAGGCTACCATAATGCTTCTTGTTATCTTCAGAATAGTTGCCTACACCTTAAGACATATAACAATCAAACAACACAGAATAGAGTAAAATCAATCAAAACAAAACAATGAAAGCAATACAGAGTTTCTAAACAAAATAATTGGACAACCTCAATGGCTGCAATTATATATTTTGTTATCTTTAAAATAGCTGTCCATGCCATCAAGTATAATAAAATCAAACAAATCAGAATAAAATGAAACTAATCAGAACAATGAAGACAATATGAGTTTAAATCATGATAATAGGTTAACAGTGGCCACTTCCTTCCCTTTTTAGATAATTCCTCCCCTTTGACTTTCCCAATATGTATTGTGCATTTTGGATCCCACTAACTCCTTTAGTTTGTTATACCAGGGAGAAAACACGAAATTCACGCATGTGACTCTGAACCATTTCATCCATGAGCATGATGTCAAGTTGCCTCTATCCACCTACAAGAGCCTTGAGGTTATCTTCCTTTATAGCTGAGTAGGTTTCCACCACATAAAATGCCATGTATTTCTTATCCATTCTGCAGTTGATTGTTCTCTCTCCTTTGACTTTGAGTCTATGAATTTTCTTTCTCGTTAATATAATTTCATTTTAAAAGGTGTAAATGCTCAATTTAGAGACACTAAAGAGCATTTGTTAAAGATTTAGAACCCTGTTAATAGCAAGTCTTCATTTTGTATTTATTTTAATGAGTTGTCATTCTATTTCTCTATCGCCACTAGGTTGCTGTCGTTCTCAGTCAACTTGTATAATTGCTTCTCTATGATGCTAAAATGATTTTGAGAAATCAAAAATGGAAGTTGATAAGAGGAATTCTCACAAAGTTTCTGATGGTATTGATATGCTGAGTCGCAGGTATTCTTTGCAAACCTGCTTGTTTTTAAAACCCTATGCTAACTAAAGTGTAATTATTGAACAATTTTGCCTGTCTTTTCTGATTCTCATGTGAATTCATTTATTATTTAAAAATAACTTTAAGTGTGAATGTGCTCTGCTCCCCTTAATTCAATATATCCCTTCCTACTTCCCCTGGGTTTACAACTATTCTTCTGCATTTTTCATGTATCAATAATATGTCCATATGTGCAAACGAACCCAGTGTATTTCATTTCTGTGGTTATATAATTGTTCCCTTGTAAAAATTTCTGAGCAGTTCCCTCTTTATTATGTACAAACTCAGCTCATATAATAAATAAAATAAGGATTCATTTCTTCAAAAACATTTCACAAGATTGACTATATGCAAGTACTATACTTTGTCTAACACCATCCTACTGAGGGAATTTTGAAAACATAAAAGGAAGCTTGCACATGTATAAAATAGAACAGTACCCAACTAAAACAGACAATGCAATTCAGTCATTTGTGACAACCTGGGTGAAGCAGGAGGATATTATGTTAAGTGAAACAACCCAGATGCAGGAAAACAAACACTCCACATTCTCACATATCTGAGGACTCAAAACATTCTCATAGAAGTAGGCAGTAAAATAGCAGCTACCAGAGACCAGAAAGAGTAGGAGAGACGAAGGGGAGATGTTGGTCAGAGGACGTGTAGTATAGAAATACAAGGAATACATTCAAGAGCTGTATTGCACAGGTTGGTGACTATACTACATGACCATGCATTGTAGCCTTGAAAATGCAAACAAAAATAATAACTGTATAATGTAGTATATTTAATTCACTTAACTGTTCCATGGTTAGAGTTCAAAACATGATGCTGTACACCTTAAAACATATAGTTTTATCCAGCTATTTAAATAAATAATAAATTGCTAAAACAAAAAGGAATGGACTATATATGTGTCATCTCTGATATAAAGTATTAGCACCCAAATCAGGTCCAGTGTGGTTCCCTTACGTATTCCTTGTGAGGTGGTCTCAGGGGAGCTACCTTCATTTTTTCAAGAGGCTCTCCAATCTTTATCTGCAAAATTAAAGGCTTGAGATGATGACATGGGTGAGAGTGCTTACTGTGAACCCTTTCCTGGACCTATGACTCTTGTCATCTGCTTTTCTCTGAAGTCCATTCTATCTGAGAACCTCTTTTACGATTCTATGACAGTATATTTTGATCTGAATGCAACTCCTTTTAGAAGTTAATATTAGCCCACATGCGCACCGAAAACTCATTTCAATGCTTAATTAATGTTTAAAACATAATTTCTTGTGAGTTTAAAAACAGATGTGGGAGTAATAAATTTCATCTTAGAACTGAGATTGTAGGAAGCAAACAGGAATCCAGTGTGCTACCAAAATAAAGAACTAGCAGTGGGAACAACGGCAACAATGATAATAATGGTTCATGTTGATGAGTGTCTACCTTAAGCTAGTCTTTGTGTTAAGCACCTTACATTTACAGTCTGAATTAATCTCCGTGACAAATCTGCGGAGTAAGCATTATTGCCGCTACTGAGGTGGAGGAAAGGGGGATTTGAGAAGCTTAAGTAATCATTCCAAATCTCCTATTAAATAAATGTGCCATTTACTTTGCACCCAAACCCAAAGAGCCATCTCTTTTCATTATATCACATCACTTATCATAAAGAATAACGTTACACTTTGAAGTATGGTTAACATGAATAAGCCCAGCGCATACATTTCTATTCAGAACTAAGGAGTAACACTGTCAGGAGAATTTTTGCAAATGGATTCTATGCATCTCTATAACATGAAAGTCACATGTGGCTGTATTAGAGATGAATGAAAACAGATTACTTATTTAAAAAAATTATAATGCGCTAAAATGTGTGTCAAATTCCTTAAAATGAATATACTGTTTCTTCTTTTGATCTAAAAGTTGTGACCTCCACCCCTACCAAATAGCATACCCCCCTAGTTGTATATTTTCTTTTAAATAAACTAACTGGTTGCTCCTTGGGGATAATTATTTGTAGGTTGAAAATTAAAGGCTTTCAGCTGGTTCAATGTCCAAGTGTGGCAAGATAGCAGCAGTGTCCCTGAGTTTGGGAAAGGAGAAGAATGGATAAGGACAGTCTCTGTGGACAGGAAACTGTGATATATAAAACACAATAACACTTTTAATAGGAAGACCCAAGAATGACTGAGATTGAATTTCCCAAAAGAACAGTAAAAGGACAGCTTGAAATTACCATTGTTGATTAAAGTCTGAAAAATTCATGTATATCTGAATTTTTAAATTGAGATTCAAATCTTGCATGCATCTGAAAAACTAAATTCTTTTTAAGCCAATTATGCACAGTTTTTTTCAATTTTTTCACCCTTTAGGCTAATGACCTTTAAAAACAATATTTTATTGTGTCACGAGTACAGCACGAGATATAATGTGTTGTATACATTATTTTGTTTAGAGGTACAGCGTTGTACAGCAAGTTTCTGGAGCTTATGCATCTTGCTTAGCTGAAATTTCATGGCCATTTTTGGAAATCTCTCATTTCTATGTCCTCCTCAGACCCTAAAGACACTAATTCCACTTTTTGATTGTATGCATTTGTCTGTTCTGTATACATAAGTAGAAAAACACAATACTTATCTTTCTGTGACTATACAGTGTTTCTTTAATATTAGTGATGCATTTACAGGATATGAGTTCTTTTTTTGAGATAACTTTCAAGCAACTATTTCAGGAAAATTTTAAGTTAGTTATATTCTGGTCTAGTCAGATACAGAGAAATCTTTCCATTGCTATTGTTCTTTTGGAAGACAATAAACATACAAATACACCATTGTGCTGATTTTTGCACTTACTCTGACTTTAATGTCCTTAGTTTTCTCACTGGTAAATAGAGACAATTTTTTGTTAGCTAAGGCAGCATTATGAAGTGTAAATAAGGAACATAGTCCAATATCTGACACAAAATAAATCAGAATATATGCTTGATACTCTAATTCCAGAAATAATAATAGTTATTAGAATAACAGTCCTTCCAAGAAACTATTTTGATTTGATTTTTGGGTGCCATTATGAGGCCACATATTTGGCAAAATAGCAAAAGTTATGCTTATATTACTTAATGCAAGCGTAAATTACTTTACCTCTTTAACTGCAGTATTCTCATTTGCAAAATAAAGTTATAATCACAGATTTTTGCAGCATTTTTGTAAGGACATAATAAACATGACTCAGACACTCAGTAAATGGTAGTTATTACTCAGTTTCTAATTCCAGTATTTCCTAGAAGATGTATCTCTAATTCAAAGCCGTGACAATTAATCTGACAAATGGCAGCTAAACTGACAAATGACCCTTCATTTTCTTAACTGAAAACTAAGTTTTGAATTGTACTTAATTTTGAGGTGTGAAGAAAATAATATAAGTAAAAATATTAATACAATCAAGAGCATTTATTTTCATTTGCTGCCTGAAATGCAAAAACAATAAAATCCCAAGTTCCCATATGAATTTCACCTCCAATTTTAGACCATTATGAAATAACTGAATAGTCTGAACCAGACTGAGGCTATGTAGAATCATCCAGATAGCTCTGTGAGTAGCTCCATTCAATTTAGAAGCAATAAAACATCAGTCAAATCATTCCAGTGACATCAACCAATGACTCAATTGTTTGACCTTTATATAGATCATATTTTTACACTTTCCTCATATTACACCCCACTGTGCACATCTCTGAATAAAAATGATAAGGATGATATAATGATTTTGTCCTCAAAATCTGTGCAGCAGTCACTATATACATTCATTATTTACCATGGCCCTGTGAAGCAGCTAGGAGTATGGGGTACACATCTCCTACGGATTGCAGAGATCAGGCTATGATGTTGAGTACATTCATCATATTGTGGTGTTACATGGTCAGTGGAAGACTTATTAGGCATGCAAAAAAGCAAAATCAAGCACCTCTCCTTTCTTCAAATAATAGATAAAAAACTATTTAAACAGCAATATTCAGATTAGTGTGGAGTAAAAAAAATCAAACATGCAGCCTATTAGCAAAGTACATTCTACAGTATTTCCGTTGCTTTAAAATGTCTACTGACACAAGTGCAAAGCAAGGAACACCCATGTAAATAATTGTCTGGCTCAATTATGTGAAAGATTCAGTCAATCTTTTCTTGACCCCAAATTTAAATTTACATTAAGGAAAGTATTGAATTCACCAAATGAAAGTAGAGATTCAAACTTGTCCTAGTTGAAAAGATAACTAAGAATTTATAATTAATCAAAAGAAAAGAACATATATTGTATGATTTTTCTATGAATAACAGAAGATATGGAACTGTAGAGGATCCTTTTCTTGGTAGTATTTAAATGGACAAGATGATGTAGTTCTTCCATTGACAGTAACTGATGTCATAAACACACTTTAATACCATAATTACTCTTATGGATATAAAGACAAAGGAAGTAGCAGCATGTGGGATCTACTATACATTACAGTCACTAATCTGTACATTAAATATTGAGCCCATTCTTACAATTTGTCCATTTTATTTCTTCCACAGTGTCTACAATACCAGATGACACTAAACATCATCTCCATACCAGCAGTTTTTACAGTTTTATTTCCTGGAAGCATTTGGCTACTTCTGCAGTAGATGTGCTTATCACAGTGAGGAGGGGAGATGTATGAGTAACATCTGATGGGTGGTGGCCCAGGGGGCTGCCAAATGCTCTGCAATGCACAAGACCATCCATTTCCCAAAACAAAGAAACACCAGCCAAAAACATTAACAGGGTCAAGGTGAACCAAGTTTGACCTGTGTGACTTTCACTTTGGTCAAAGGGGAAAAAATCTGATTTTTTAAAAACCATTTATCACTTTAAGTATTTTAGAAAGAACACATAAGAACAAGAATAGATAGCTAGTGAGAAGAGAATGAGTGATGTAAATTATCTAAGAACAAAATAGAATGAAACGAGATGACCCACAGTCATACGGGAGACAAACAAAGCTGGTCCTACCACCAGGCCAAGCAGTTTGTCCCCAAGAACAGCAGGAACTATACTGCTGCTTGATGACAGAGGAGACACACTGCATTCTCTTGTCATCCCATGATCTTAAATCTAAAGAACTTTCTTTGTATTATGGTTTTAAACTCATTTGTAGCACAGTTTACCTGCAACAGTGTTGGAAAATTCATCAGGAGAATGAAGGGAACCTCTTGTCTTGCTCTGTCCCACAGACATGGCTGTGGGTCTCTTACTTGGGTGAATATCACTGTTACAATTACTAAACTTGTTTTCTGATTTTCACAGCTTCCTGAGGGAGCCACGGGCAGGTCAGCCTGTTGATACTATGCAGCCCCCTTCCCACATCCGTGGTCATTCACTCTGCTTCCAAGTGCAGCCCTAATTGGCCTTGCAAACTGTGCACTGTCTCCCTCCTGAAGGTTGTGAGTGTATATGCTAATAAACTGCTGTTGATCTCATCTGTCCAGTGCCAGGAGACAGGGTTCAGCCATACCCAAAAATCTGTGGCAGGAACCTGCTGAAGATGAGGGACAGAAGGTAGCGGGGCAGCAAACAAGAACAGGGTCTGGGTGGTTCTGCTTTTCTGCATCAGACATGAGCTCTCTGGTTTGGAGTAATAAGGAAACTTTCAGATAGGGAAGCAGCAATTACTTTACCCAGAAGAATTTAGGTTATAAAACATCTCCATGTAATACTTAAAGGATCATTTAGCTTCTGAGTTATTTTTTGGGAAGCCGGCATCACAAATCCAGAGATGCTAGGTGTGCTTACCTTAGCAACCTAAAACAGGGACACTTTGCCCAAACCATCCCATAGATAAGGGTTTCCTCTAAGGCAAGATTCATATTGGGAGGTATAGTATTCACAATATCCAGAAAATATTGCCTTTTGTGGTTTGAGATTATTCTTAGATTTTGTGGAAGTAAAGTAGAGCATGGCATACTTCCTTTACACCTCCCAGTTCAAGACAAGAGTGAAAAACTAGAAAGAGTAACGTGACTATATATCGAATGTGAGCATATTATATATATATATATATATATATATATATATATATATAATATTTAGAAGTATAAAACATTAAAATTGAAATCATTGTCTTTAAGCCTCAGTATAAAAGATTTGATATTATTCTAATAGAGATAAATTTATTTAATGTTTTAAAATGACTGATTGCCAATTCAAGTGATTGAGATTACTTGAAGTTTGGAAATCAGCATATTAAGTAATTATTTTATTGTATTCTTACTTTTAATTCATGAAGGTTATAACTGCCATCTTAAATATTTGTTCTTCTCTCTCTAGCTAAGCTAATTTAAATAGGTGATAATTAAGACTAACAATTCAGGAATAAAAGCTAATAAAAGAATCTCTTATATATATTTGCAGGGTTTTAAATTTCACTTCTTGACTCACATTAAACTGGGATTATAGGTGAAATGTTGATGAACTGTATCACTGTAACTTAGACTTTAATACTCTTTGAAATCACCTAACATAAATAAGGATTGCCTTATGTGTGAAAGGTAGTTACAATATCTCAGGAGATGGGATTACCAAAGAAAATGTACTGACTGAGAGTGATAAACTTTCTGCTTCCAAATGCAATGCAAGCCAGTGTTATGTTTATTTGCAAGCTGTTTCTAAATGAGAGTATTATGAAAAAGATCAGTCATTTACATTCTCCTCTTGGATATGTGGTATGTGCCATATCATTGAAATTTTTTTTCTTTTTTTGGCTGAATGTCTCTTCTTGTATGTTCTGAGGGTGATAATTGATGGGCCAGACAATTTTTACATTCATTAGAACCTGTAATAGAATAATTTCTGTGGGCCATCATCATGATGTTTAAAAACCCGTGGTGGGTAGAAAGGAAAAAGAAAAGGAGAATTAACCAGAGAAAAGAGGTATCTTTTGCTGGAGAAGAATCTTCGCTGAAGACTGCAATACAAGGTTTCAAGATTTGTGATTAACTCACTTATGCAGGTCACATAACCCTGCTGATTTTGGTTTCCTCATTAGTAAAAGAAAGGGTTGGGTTGGAAGATCTTTTGGGAATTTTTAAGCCTTAACACATAACAGTTCCTCTTTGAAGTAATCAAAACACTTTATGTAATAGTTCTCTGCAATTATTGTATTCTTATCCTTATCTATCATAATATGGTTGTATAATTCTGTTTTTTTTATTTTAAAGATAATTATAAACAAAACAAAACAAAACAAAAAACAAAACAAAAGAGTGA
>RJWT010044788.1:0-11725 GCA_004365215.1 Cuniculus paca
CCGCTTCCTCCTCTAATTTAAGATGCGAGTTTGCTGCAACACACAGTCCCACTAGGATATGCTGCCCCTGCCAGAGGCCCAAGCCAGTAAGGCTACCCAATCTTTGACTTGAACCTCCATAACTGTGAACCAAAATGGACCTTTTTTACTTCCTAAGTAGCCAGTGTTCGGTGCTTCGTTACAGCGATGGAAAGTCGCCTAACATAATAATCCCCATCAGGAATCTCTAAGCTTAGCAAGCTAGCCTTTGGGTTTCTGCTGGGAATGCGTTCATTTCCCATGGGTCCATGGATCATCATTAAATACCATAGTGAGTGTTACTTAGACTATCACAAATCCCTTTCAAGCAACTGGGGGTAGTCATAGGGAGGCTGGGTCTATCTTTGCCACTCGGCAAATGATACCCTCCCCACTATCTTCCTCCACAGTAGTGCTTCCTGTATCCATGATAAGTTTGCTGGCTTCCCAGATGCTCATCAACAAGCAGAAAGTCTAAGTCACGTCTGGAGGATTTGTTCTACAATCTACTCCCAAGAACCTGAACAGTGCGTGCAGCAAGAAGCCCAGAGGCTCTTGGGGTAAGATTTCGTCCTTTCTTATTCTTCAGTTGTTTCTATTTGCACCAGATATGTTTCCTCCCTCAACCTCATCCAGCTGTATTCCCAGCCCATTGAAGAAAGAAGGGAAAAGCTATTTAAATTTACACTGTTGAATTTCTGTAGGACACTGAAATATTTTTGAAGTTAATGGGGAAACTCTGAATAGTCTGTTTCAAATAATTACAGAAAAAAATACATTGAAATAATTAGTAGTTGCTACTAGAACATTCAGCAAAATGAAATGACATCTTTTCATGCCTATTAAACAGCACTTTATTTTCAGTTTAGGGTGTTTTGGATGAAATTAGATGGCAAACACACTGCATCATTGAGTTATTAGAAGAACTAGTATCATTTAGAGTTAGACTAGTACCATCATCAGCTTTTTTCTCTCTCCTTTCAAGAAATAAAAAAGGACTGTGCTCTTCTGTTAGGCGAGATGTTAATAGAAATGGGACCAACTGTGGCCCTTGAGGGTTCAGCTTAAGTGGCTTATGTGTAAACCCCCGGATACAAGGAAAGGCGTTAAACAGAATCTGATTATCCTGTATTTTCTAATTCTGGGATTCTCTTTCTATTCTGCTTAGAGAGTATATAAAACCTCCCACTCCAACATCCTCTCCTCTCTCAAAGCAGAATCATACTTGCCAAAAAAAGGAAAATGGTCCTAATCTAATGAGTAAGACTACTCTTATCTTTAACCTCACTCCCTGCCAGCTTCACAGGGTGTTTTCTCTCCATTAAAAAAATAGTCTTAATTTAAAATTATTAATAAGGACTCATGTTCACCATTTTAATTCACTCAAGTGTGGGACACTGACCATCACCAATGTCTTCACCTCTCCTCTCCCGCCTTACTTTTGACCCCATCAAGATTCCACAGCCTTACTTTACTTCTTCCATCTGCTGCCTCTCTTCGGTCTTTCTCACTCCAACTGGAGAAGAGGGAAAAGGAGGGAAAGCAAGAGGGAAATGGAAGGATAGTTGCGACCCAACAACGTCACATAAACTCCACTCTGTGCTACATAGTATTGTTTGATTTTAGTGTTATCGCGAACCCTATTGGAGGAATATTTTTGAAGCAAGACAGAGAATCTGTATGGGTCCTTTGACTTTTTGCCAACATTTTATCATCATCACTAAGAAATTTGTCAGGACTGCAAATGCTCCCTCGTCAAAAACAAGTAACAAAGAGAAACATTGTTCTGAAGACTTGAGATCTCACCCTGTGCAGAGGAAAGAGGAGATGGAAGAGAAATAGCTTGGGAGAAAGGAGGGATTCTTCTCATCCAGAATGGGAAACAGCAGTGGAGCTAGAGATGGCTCCACCCTACTGCTCAGTTAGGGCCCCCATCTTTCTTTCTGAGACCCAGACATTGACTCTACCTTGCTGGGCCTCTCTACCAGTGCTGCCTGGTGCTTCTGTAACTGGGCCCTCCCTCTTACCCTATCGCTCCACTGGGCTGCCTGGCAGTCCCCTCCACCAGGCCCTGGGTTGTGCCTGCCATTTCTCCAGGAGAAAGGGCACCATTTGCTTCCTGTTCAGCAGCCTCACTCTCCGCCCACATATTCTCCAATGGCACATTGAAGCGAAGTCTAGATGAACTCATGAGAGAGAACAATTATACTCATTACCTTCCTTAATATTTGCTATTCAAATAGATTCCCTGACTAATTTTCTTTTTACCCCCGAAGACCAACATTGAATTTCTATACTCAAGTCAAAAATAAAGAAAGGGATGAAGTAGGTTACAGGGTTTAAGTAGAGGCAGGAAAGGCCTTCTAAACTGTGTGCCGCCCACCTCCCCTTTGCTCGGGGTGGCCTCAGTGTCATGCTGTAGCCTCCTTCCTAACACTTGGGGGCAGCAATGAAGAGCGTGCCAGCTGTTGTATGTGGCTGACACCTGAGTTTCCCAGTGAGGAGTCCTCTTTCACAATATTTCCTCAGTCCGCCAGTTGGTAGGCCCACTTCTCCTTCCCCCTTCCCTCCCGTGCGCATCTTGTCTTTCAGGCCATCCTACCTTCAACCCCTATTCTCTCAAAATCCCTGAATATTTTGCTACACTTGACAGTTTTCATCCAACTTGTCTATGGATAGAGCCCCATTCATCAAGTTTCATGCCTGCCTTTTCCCAGTGGTACATGAATGGACTTTCTCCTCAATCTCTCCAATTCCCTGATCCTTCCCCTGGGGACTTCTCCAGGTACCCCTTTTGAACAGCTCCTGTCTTGCTGAGTTTGATGGGCTGGAGAGGGGAATAGTGCAGAGCTTGGTCATCAGCCTACTCTCCTGGGATTCATTCCCTATCACCTTCCTGAGATAAGCTCTGAGCCCAGTCCCTGCAAATGGAGAACACTGTCTTTTTCACTACAGCAATGCCTTTTCATGGTGCCGACCTGCTCTTGCTAGGGAAAGAGGGAATTTGGGGCCAGGAAGCCAAAAAATCCCAAAACCTTGTAGAGACGGCTGCTTGGGAACATTCCTGGAGGCGGTGCTGCCAGTCAAAAGTGATTGCCCTGATACCCTGTGACCGCCTCCCACTTCCCCCGCTTAGTTCTGCAAATGCATCTTGACTACCAGATCCTAAGAGGGTGTGCATGCTCGCCTCCCTTTGCTCCCTCTTTCCAGCCATAGCTATATCACCACTCTCCCTAGCCCTGCCACCTGGGCTATGCAGAAAGATTCAGTGTAGCTCTGACTGCAGCAGTAACTGCAGAAGGGAGCAAGAAGGAATTTGGTTTCGTAGGGCAGCAAATATACTGAAAGCCCTCAGGGGAAAGTCACACCCTCTGTTCCCAAACTGAGTGGATTCAGAAGCTCTGTGCTCTGGATTTACAGTATGTGGACTGAGTCAATTTAAACAATTTCAATCAACAAGGCCCGGATGATAGATTGCATGTAGCTCGCCCTTGTGAAGGAAAAAATAGGCTTGGATTGAATTTGAACTCTGAGTGGGAGGCGGTGATCTAAGATGCTGCAGTTTCCTCTAACAGCCACTGAAACTCACAACTAGGCAAGAAAAGCCCTGCCTGTAAGCAAACATCACCACCTGCACCTTGTAAACATGGCTGAGGTCAGTGGGTCCATAACTAGCACCCTGCTCTGGAGCTCTTCAGAATGACTTTGTGGATTCAAGCCTCACCATCAGACTGCATTTGAGAGAGTAAGCAAACTTGCCAAGCTTCATCAGAACAAAAATAATAGCAACTACCACACTACACAGCTTTGCAGATTAAAAGAAATAAAATAAAATGCTAGCTAATATCTATTATACACTTCATATGTACCAACTACTAGTATAAGTACTTCACATGCTCACGAGAGGGTTTCCAGTGCATAATAAGTACTTAATAATTGTGGGGTAACACTGTTAATAACACCAGTCATCACAGTCACTTAGGGAATATGCCACCAGATGTCAAACTCTAGTCTAAATACTGTGGATGCCAGTACACTTCATCTTCATCACAGAATTGTGAGGTAGGAATTATTACAGTCATTCCCATTTTTCAGATGAAGAGAATGAGCTGTAGAGAGGCAAAGTAATGTATCGCCCAAGCTTAAGGAGTGATGTGTGGTGGAACTGGGACCAGAGCCTCTGGGATTCTGTTAAGTTTGGCTCCTAATTACTGGCTCTCCTCCAGCAACCATCCACTGGGCTCCTTCTCAGTGCCAGGCACTATTCCAGGAGACTGGAATGCATTAGCACCCCAAGCCCTCTAACATCCTTGGGAAGGACACAGGTCATAAACAAGTTTAATCAGGACAGTAGCTACCCTGCTGGTGGGTGAGCAGTACTAAGGAATACAATGGGAAGATGAGTCTTTGTTAAGGAGAACACTGGAATTTTGGACCAGAAACAAGACTTGCTGAGAAAGGGATATATAAGTCAAGGCCTAAGCTACAGAGAAAGTTCACCTTGCCCATATGGGCTAAAAGTATTCCAGGCAGGAAAGACACATGCAAAGACCCTAAAGGTTGGATTGTCAGAGTGGATTATTCTAATTCACCTCGTTCTTTCTCCTCATCCCAAATTTCGAAGCTTATTGAATATACTCAGAACATGGAATAACAGAGTAAAGATTTGAAAGTAGATTTTGAAATTTCCCTACTTAATTACAGATCCAGCTTTAACTTCCACATGTGAAACCCCATGTGCAGGTGACTAGATAGGACACATTTAGGACACAACATGTCGCACTTCGGAAGACTTAGCATATTTTTCTTATGGTTGAAGAATATCACAGAGGGGCTAAAACTGAAGATAACCTTATTTAAAGTCACTTTGATCTAATGATTGTAACCATTTAGTGTTTATCAATTTTTCTTGCCTATTTTTAAGAAGGTGGGTATGTGTTAATTAAACATTTTTGAGTAGTGCTGGTTTCCAGGGAGGATGGTTTAAGAGACCCTGAAAGCCAAATTCTTTATTATTTTTCAACAGAAGCTCCTAGGAGAGCTGAGAAGATGGACCAGTTTCTTCCCCTTCTCCCACAACCAGATTCTGGTACCATGCGGAGGGTACCTGAGCTCTGCCTCATTTAGCTTTGGCCTTGTAGGTGAAGGATGAAGAATCAGTGTTTCACATGAGAAGTAAGAGCAGCCCTGCTGATGCTAGTGGCTCGTGGCTCTATTAACGTGAGCCAGTTGAGCAGAGACTGCTCTAGAACTTGGGCTCACTCCACACACTTGAATGACAATGCGTGGCAGATGGTCAAGGTTAGTCCCACACCTGGACCCAAGATAGAAGTGGAAACTGGATGCATTGTACCACAGCCTGGACCATCACAAATGTTTTTGTCAGCAGAGATAAAGAGGAGGTGGCCTTGCTGAGGACTATCCACAAGGCTGGCAGTTCTGGATGACGCTTCACGAGTGCTTTGTCACAGAAAATAACACGAAATGTGCTGAGTTCCATTTCTCTTTTGATGTATTTCCTTTGTCCCCATTTGGATATTTGTACTTTGTGTGTTCTGTGTTTAGGGTCCAGTGTTAGGTTTGCTTTTAACTAAGCTAAGGTGAGCTAAGTGTGTTTAGGTAAGCTAAGCGTGTTGGCATATCACTGTGATTCTGGCACACTGAGAGGCTGAAGCAGGAGAATCATGAGTTTGACTCCACCCTGGGCAATTGAGCAATTTAGCAAGACCTTGTTTCAAATTTTTAAAAATAACTGGGGGAGCTGAGGGTGTAGCTCAATGTGAAGGTTCTGGGTTCAGTCACCGGTAGTGCAAAAACACACAAAAACAAAAACATCAATTGCAGGTAAAATTTATCCCCACATTACCTTAGTTCTTCTCAAAATCCCAAAACACATATGTAACTATCCTCATTTTCCAGATGAGAAGGAAGATTTAAGAGACATTATATGCTTTACTTCAAATCAAAAGTTAGTAACTAGCAGAGTAATGAAGATCAACATTCATTTTTAGATTATACGACCTTCCACATCATCTGTCTAATATCTGAAAACAGATGCATGTGCAGAGGTTCCTGCCTTCCTGTGATAGTGAACTAGGTGAGAATTCTACTGCAATAGATTGACAAGAGAAAAACATGCACATTTATTTGATGAAAGTTTCATGTGACATGATGAAATGAAGACCCTCCCCGCCAAAAAAGAAACAAACAAACAAAAAAAGAAATGAAGACCCAAGGAACAGAAACACTTCAGTATTTTATCCTTCGAACAGATGAAGAGTGGACAATGGCAGGAAAATTCAGTTGAATACATTGGGATATGGTAATAAATGGTAATAAATTGGGAGAAATCTTAACAGGACCCAGGATTTCCATCTGTGACCATGTCTTCAGAAATAAAGATGTGGGCAACTCTAATGTGACAGGCTTATGACCTCCTTCAGAGAAAACACGGGGAAAAGATAGGTGTGGTCTTCCAGTTTCTGCTTTGTTCTCAAATGCTAAAGTGTCATGTTTTAGGGCAGTGTGTCTTTAACCCTGCACACACACGTACACACACTCATGCACACACACTATGCATTGAGTCAATGAGCCATTGGAATGACTGGAATTTGAGTGTTCTTTACTAATGGCAAAGAAAGGACATAAATTCAGATACTTTTCAATAAGCAAATAGTACTTGTTCACTAGAAAAGCAGGGAGAAAGCAACCTACAATGAATCTAGCAGCCTTATTTTAAGAAGCCCTACTGAGTTCAATTCACAAGAGTCTGGGCACATCCCAAGGGTGCTAACCCTCCTGGCAGAAAGAGCTGCAAATGGGTATCTGACAAGGGGTGCTCTGTCCCAAAGCCAAGGAGGATTATTGGAGGTGCACGACTAAAGGGTGAGAGTCAGGAAGGGAAGGGAAGGACCCTAACTGAGAAAAAGAAGACAGGACAAAATGAACAATGGGCAGGAAAAGCTGTTAATGAAGGCTCCTAGAAGAATAGAAATAGAAGAGAAAGTCAACTGGGGCTAAAACAGTTTCTTACAGAAAGTGACTCAGGCATGGCCCAGAAAGAAAGAACGAAAAGAACAGTCCCCTGAGGTCCCAGGAGAGTTCCAACTTCTCAGATGACTTGTGCCTGAACTGAAGATCTCTGTCTGCATCACAGTTTCTGCTGGTTAGACTAGCGGCATGGTTTGACTAGTCTTCCTGGCTGTTTTTCACCTCCAAACTGTTAGAATTTCAGACGTGGAAGACCATGTGGGCTGAGACATGATAAAAATAGGAATATCCCCTTATGCACCAGTGTGATCCTGATGGTTTGAACTCATGCTGCTCTTTTGAGGAAATTTCGACCTTTTGTCCACAAGCACGAGCTTGGCAGAGAAGTTCTGCAAATCTGCTTGGTGCCACCCATAGGCAGCATGTGTGGGGTGGCTATAAAGCACCCACTGTCCCACAGAGTGCTGTGAAGACGCCCCTGTCATTCACATTATGGTAACCAGGCAAAAAATCCCTCTGGATCATTGAAACTTGTCTCCTCCTTGAGTTTCCGCATGACAGCTTCACTCTCTTCTGCTTCCTGTTGGCCTTTTGTGAAAAGACCTTCCTGCTGCCTCTCCAGTCTCTGTTCATTCTTCCTAAGCAGGACAAGCATAATCTCTTGTTTGAGGATTAATGAAAATTCCATGACTGATGATGTGTTGATATGACTTGGGGTCTATGCCATGTCACCCAAAACTGCTATGTATTCCATCATTGTTAGGTATCTTATGAAGAGATGACCCTTTGAGCAATTACTTAACCTCTCTGTATCACAATTTCTCATTTTCAAAAAAGGTATCAACAGATCGACCCTTACTAGCATGCATGAGGTTAATTAAGTTCCTAATAAGTCTCTTGGTTGTCATCTCCCTCTTCCCACTTCTTTCCTACATCTCCCAGTCTAATGTGTGGGTGTGGTCTACCTGGAAACAAGCTCTGTAAGGTCTTTCTTTAGTCGTGGTATTTAGTCTTAGAGTAGGCAGCCAGTAGACAGCAAGTCTATCAATGTTCTTACTCTGAAGTTCCTTTTGGTTAGGGGAAAACCTTTGACCCAGTATGTGAAGGAGTGAGACAGAGAATAATAAAGAAAGAGTCCTGACAAGGTCCCTGTCTCTGGTTCTAACCACTGTAATTCTAGGATTTGCTCCATTATCATTGATTTTTATGAACTATTTGTGCTAAATTCCACTTCTGACATAAATCTATGTCACACAACCAAGAGTCAAGATTCCTTGGCTTAGTAGCTCTGAGCTCTAATTCTATAATACATGCTAAGGGCTTAGCACACAGGTTAGCCTGGAGTCAAAGCACACACACAATGGCAGCCTGTCACCCAACCTCCCAAGACACAGGACACCAAATTTGTAGCTTCCAATTCCAAGATGGCCGCTTAGTATCTATTTGATCTTTGGCAAGTTGTCTCTGTGCCACAATCTTCTTGTTATAAACCATCAACATATTAAACAGCTTAATATTCATCAAAGACTCAAAGTACTATTATTCCCTCCTTATCTAAACTTTAGTTTAACAAGACTATTTCCCATAGTAACTAGAATCGGAAATGCCTCAAATGCAGGATCTTAATCTTATTCAACTTGGGGTATCAGCTATCACATAAAATGTATAACAGGCCTTCAATAAATGTTGATTTGATAACTAACACTTTGTTCTTTTATAGATACTGCTTAGCTACTTAATGCAGGCTGGCTTTGTCCTCCCATGTAGATCCATCATGAGGACAGGTGACATGTCAAATGCTATGGACATGACGAGAACTGTATATATATATATATATACCTTTTACCTAATTTCAGTTACCTGAAGACCATACAAGGATGCACCATCATTTTCCCTTTATCTTCTTGAACTTTCTTCAGCAGCTCCTCAGGTGCAAATGGGAAAGGTCATGTGACCACAACAGAGCTGCTTCGCCCCGTTCCCCAGAGTGCTGGCCTTCGAATGCGAAGTGGAGCTGGTCCCAGACTTGTCTCAGCAAGTGCTCTGTGACATTCTTAGAGACCCTTGAGGCGAAAGTCATGGTGGGTGTCTCGGATAGTCTTGCACAGTAGGACAGTTATGACATGATCCTCCTGGCCCACTGGGGCCAGACAGTCATGGCAGCCCAGAACACTGTGGCAGAAAGAAAATGAGAAAAGCCTCCGCTTCATGGTGCCTCCATGCCATCCGTATAGCAGCAAATGCAGCCGCTGTCTCCATCTGATTTCATCTAAGTGATAACACTCATGATAATAAATATTGTTAAAAATAAAAGTCACTCCAGGGATTGCGAATCACTGGGACAGGTGTTCAGAATGAGAAGAGTGCAGTAATTGGGTGACTTATTCATTATTGGAAATGCTGTTTAAAATCTATTGCATTAAAAAAAAAATACTTCAGCTGCTCTCCGGCCTGCTCAAGTCATTAGCGGATGTTCTTTATCTGTTTGTTTTCCTCACTGGAGTGAGGTTTTTAATGTTGCATAAGAACTAACTTGACTCTGTGCCAACATTGAGGCGTGAATGATGAAATCTGAGGTTCATGCATCACTCCACCAACATTTCTCCTCTTTGCAGCTCAGAGTCTCTGCAGTTAGGGGATGGGGCGACAGGGAGAGATGAGGAGTTGTAACACCAAAGCCTGAGGAGTCTTGGAAGAGACTCATGGTGTCCTCAGGATCACACAGTCAGGCTGCTGAAGGACTCTGAGGGAAGCCATATGATCCCCATCTGTATTTTTGTGACTGTAGATACAATGCAACAATAAACTGAGTAGGCCTCTCCTTCCTCTGGCCTTTTTGAAGTTCCTTCTCCATGCTTGTAACAATCAGGAAAGGATATCTGATAGCAAGTGTTCCCTATAGGAAAACATGATAACCGAATCCCTAAGAGGAGCAATGAGCTGCCCATGTCACATGGCAAGTTAGAGACTCGCTTTGTACTTGAGGTTGGTTTTGAAATACATATTCCACATGTTTTTATGATGTTGGTGCCAGATACTGCATGAGTTATCTAGGATTTGGATTTCTATAACTGTTCCTGACCCTAGGAACAATCCTCTCTGCGTGTATGAGAAAGGTATTTGAGAGTTGATCTGGGCTGGAAGTGTTACACATCATCTGCAGTGTGTTCCTGTGGAATTTCATCTTCTGAGCCAGCCCCTTTACAATATTTTCTGAGTATCAAGGGAAAATATGTCAAAGGTATTCAAAATGAAGTTCCACATTGAAAATATGCAATTAGTGAGGAACTACACAGGTATTTTAATTCTGTTTTGATCCTACATAAAGTTGTCTGAGAAAGTCTTGGATCCAAGCTTTGTTTCTCAAATGCTAAAGGCAATCCTTCAGAGTTCCTATGGACGATACCCCTGCTGGAGTTGGAGGAGTGAGATGAAAAGTGACTTTAGTCCTTTATCTTTAAGAAGAATGGGTAGAACCATGTATAGCCTTGTACTGAGGGCAGGAGCCCAGAGAATGTTAAGAGTGAATAGGAAAGTGTCTTCCTCCACTGCATTCACAAGTCAAGGCGGCACTGAAGACTAAGGATGAGAGAATCTAAGAGGCAGTGTCTCTACCCTGGGATTCAGAGATGTTGGCCCTCAGGCAGTCAGACTCCAGCTCTGTAACCAGATGGACCACCCAGCAGAACCAGACACCCGCTGTGGAACCAGAAGTGGCCTGGAAGCTATGGGGCCTGAGTTCTCCTCTCCCCTCAGCCATTAATTGTTTTTTTTCTTCTTAGTTCTTCCTCATCCTTGAAAACAGCAGTTAAACTTCATTTCCTCAGGAAGAATTTCCCTGCAATTCTTCAGCTGAGGTTAAATCGCCTGTGTGTTTATCTTCTGACATTTTTGAAAACTGTGATTCAATAGATCTTCATGCAATACTTCAAGTACGACTGACTTTCTTGTGCAGGCTGGAAGAACCAGAAGGGAAGGAACCCTGGGTTTGCTCCCTCCTCCATCTTCAGACCCAGCTCTGCGTCTGCCGTAACATAGATATTCATTAAATATGTGAAAATAAACACGGCGGGAAAGTGCAGCCTCTGATAGCTCTACATGAGGCCAAAGCTAATATTTCATATCAAAAAATACTTCATCTGTAAGGAAAACCATTTAGACCCTTTGTCTCAACTGGAACTGACTTCTTTACTGTTGGGAACATTGTGGGAGAAGACAGATCCTACCGCAAGGAGGTTGGTAAATACAGGTCCTTTGTGCTTGTCTCTTCTCTATTTCAGATCCTTCTCATTTCTGTCACCTGTGGCCCCTGCAGAGGACAAGGGAGGAGTCTGGAAATGCGGGGTCTCCTCTTCTCCCTCCCAGGCTCAACCCAAGCCCTGTAAAGCGAGCATGTCTCATCACGGAGCTGCTCATGGGGCCAGGAACTCCCAATTGGCTGCTGAATAGTGTCTCGAATATTCCAAAGAGGTAAATTAAATGCATTAATCTCTGTGTGAGTCATTATTGAGGCATTTAGAGCTGCACAGAAGTTTCCAACAATTGGCCTCATTTGCTTCAATAACAAATAAAAAAGGCAGAGGGGAGTTTGGGTGGGTACGGGAGGCTGTTTCCCACTCTCCTTTTCCAGACGGGTAATCAAAACCAAGTTTCACATTGAGAATATGCATTCATTTCATTCTGAACTTGAAAGCAAACACATTTGGCCCTTTTTCCC
>RJWT010044789.1:0-11722 GCA_004365215.1 Cuniculus paca
GACAGACCCTAGAAGTGTACAGTGGGAATCATCTGACAGTCGTGCTGTGATGTTGGGCAATGTTCTGACAGCTGACAATCATTCCCTGACATCTTTGTTTCTTTACATTGCTCCCTTCTTCCATGTGAGTTCTCAGAGAGAATGAGGTGCCCACAAACCAGTCTGCCTCAGAGATAAATAAGTGCATCTTTTTTTTTTTTTTGCTTAGTCTTGGCTATCTTAAAAAAATTTTTTTTTTAATTTTAAAGAGGATAAAACAGAATAAAACCAATCAAAACAAACCAGTGAATGTGATACAGGACTTCAAAACATTATAAAATCAACAATAGTTACCATAATGCCTTTTGATGTCTTGAAAATAGCTTCAGATAACTTGGGACATAGTAAAAATCAAACAGAACAGAATAGAATAGAACCAATAAAAGCAAGACAGTGAATGCAATTAAGGACTTCAAAACAAGCCAATAGTAAATCCAAAATGACTACCGTAACATATCTTGCTACCTTTGAAATAGCTGCTCCTGCCATCGGATTTACTGGGCTTAAATTCTTAGTGGATTTGATATAAAGTCACTAATAAAGGATATCTCGGGGTTGGTTGGGGCTGTTATGGGGATTCATGGTGGTGTATATATGATGATGTCTGGATGGTCAGTTAGGATTAGGATCTGTGATGGTCAATTTTATGTGTAAACATGAGAACTTAGCCTAATACTGGACACTTTCCATCAGCCTATGAACTTCATGGTAAGGCTCAGCTCCCCTGTCCTGTCCTGTTGCTTTTTTTTTTTTTTTTTTTTTTGTACTAGGAATCAAACTCACGACCTTGAACTCATGACCTCAGGCTTGCCAGGTAGGAACTGTTCCGCTGAGCTATATCCCCAGCCCCTGTTGCATCTTTACTATCATAGATCTTTCTCTTTTTCTTCCAAATTTCAGAGAGGACATTTTCTCTTTTAAGCATCTCACTTAATCTAGATGCTGACTAGAAAAGGAGCTCTCTGATGAGGTTGTCTGGGGGTGGTTCCCATCACTGGGGATGAGGAGCTGTGTGTTTGTACACGGGTGTTCTCTCTGAGATCGCACCCCAGCTGCATTCTGGTCTTTTCTGAGTTGTGTTACTTTTGGGTGTCTGATTTAAGCAACATTTCCAGTCTTTTGAAAAGACTATCCCATGTCCATGAAGGCATTCCTAAGATTACAAAATATAAATACAGAAATAAGTTGTGAGGAGATTAAATGTTTTAAAAGTATTAAAACATAACTATGTTAAGTTGTAGGTTTGAAGAAGCTTAAATAAATGTCTTAAATCTGGCTTGTGCAAGGTAGAGTGTATTACATTACAGAAAAAATTTAGCAGCTCTATTTTCTAGTTGCAGTTATTTTTCAATATTTTATATTTTATAATTATTATCAATTATTTGTAATTTTAAGAATCTACACTTTTCCTCCCAAGAAACTAAGAACCCTCTAAAAAACTTATTCACTAATAGCTTGCTTATTCCAGTTTAGTTGTTTGTGTTTTATGTTCTCTAAGAATCCCTTCTAGTTTCTTCCTCTTTGAAAATATAGTGAGGTTGTTTCTATGACAACGATTATGTCATGGCTATGAATGGGGCTTTAGTGACCACCAAGAGTGTTATATTTCATGGAAAAGGTGACAGAGCCCAGCTTTACCTATGAAGTTCCTAACAGGGATCTGTTGTCAGAAATTCAAAATATATATAGCTGGAAGGGAAGATTTGTGTAGCAATTCTGGACAGCCCGTGTGGTGTGTGTGTTTGCGAAACCATTTGTATATGATTTTGAAATACATCCCTTTGTCACAGTAGATCATGTCGTTCCCAAATCTGTAGGATGAGAATTTGAAACCTATGGAATCAAGTCCCCAACATCTATGGAAAGATTGAGGAAGAAATACAGATCTTTGGGGTTTGATATGCAAAAATATTAGGCTTATAATATCAGCATTAATACTGATGGGAGCTTTATAATTCATAGAACCAACAGGCAGGAATATAAGTAGACATATCCAATTTAACTTGCCTACATTTAAATTTCTCTAAGTATAAATGACATTTGATGAATAACACAAGAGTGATCAACTGATCAGAACCAGAGTCATATGAAACAGCATTTTATAACTTACATATCCAAAGAGGATAGTTCTGTTCCAAGAGGGAAGAGATTGTCTGGGGAAGCTGAGCCCTTATTTCAATTATCATTTGCACTCTTTGGTGCTTCTCTTTTAGAACTACATTGTTAGATCTTGTAGTTTACTCTTTTGATTATTATTAGGATAGATAGTACTTGATTTTCTTTGTTAATTGGTGAAAGTCACATGGAACCAAGTCACTTG
Organism: Cuniculus paca; assembly: GCA_004365215.1. Classification (NCBI taxonomy): domain Eukaryota; kingdom Metazoa; phylum Chordata; class Mammalia; order Rodentia; family Cuniculidae; genus Cuniculus; species Cuniculus paca. The sequence continues at coordinate 2,360 of RJWT010044789.1, forward strand.
ATTGCTTATCTAAGTAAATTCATCTTGTTACTCTTCCAGGTAAAAAAACGAAATGTGTTACAAAGTAATGAGACTGATACTGGTGTGTTAATATATACTGTCTTTAAAATACTTTTCTAAAGGAAGATACACTCAAACATCCAGAAATATTTCATTGGAATTTATTGTACTCCAAAGATAACTGCTTTTAGGGTTAACATTTATTTGGTTATGCAAATTCATGTATATTTGGCATAAGTAAATTTCTTCCATAAACAGAGTAAACGTCATTTGGCATAAGACAATGTGATTTTCCATATAAGTAAAATTTCCAAGTAATTTAAGCTTCTACTTCTAAGCCTAAGTCCTATCTTTCAAATTAATAATCACTTAAATGAAATGTGTTGTTATCTGTCATAGCCTTCTTCTTAAACCAAATACATTCTGATTTGCAGATGTGATTAAGACTTTTTCAAAGTTTCACTTCTCTTTTTTATCAGTATATGTTTGTGATATATAATAATAATCAAATGTATCTTTGGGAATTGGTGCATATGCATATCAAATCTTAACCATTTTTACTTCCCCTCCCTTCACTGCCCTCTCCTTCCATCCCCAGATCCCCTTCCCATCTCTACAAATATAAGTTATTTATATTTTGGGTGATTAGGAATCTTACAATAGGGAGATTGTCCTGGATTGTCTAGGAGAGTCCAATTTAATCATAGGAACCTTTAAAAGGGCAAGGCAGCAGGGTCAGAGACACAAAAGACAATGTGATAACCGAAACAGAGAAAGAAATTTGGAGATGCCGTGTTGTCAGGCTTGAGGATGAGAGAAGGGGCCACAAACCAAGGAATGTAGGCAGTCTCCAGAAGATGGCTGAATTCTCCCCTAGAGCCTCCAAAAAGAATGCAGCCCAAAGACTCACTCTAGACTTCTGACCTTCTTAACCTAAAGAGAATAAGTCTGTATTATTTTTAGTCACTAAGTTGTGATATTTTACAGTAGCAAAAGGAAATTAATATTGCCCCTCTCCTAATTTGCTTTGTTAAATCCAATGGCTACATTTGTTAGAAATGTAATACTATCTGCTCAACAGAAATTTGTTATCAATTGTATGTCAGATGTTCTGAATAAAAGGAAGTACAGTGTATCTCCAGATCTGGCTTTGGTGTGGACATAGACCAGTTGAGAGATTGAGGTGGGAGAAGGCGGGGAAACATCATTGCAGTCCAAGTATATCAGAGCACTGACATTGAATTATGAATAAAGAGTGGTAGAATCTCAGAGGAGGGAGGACAGAAGTCTTATTTTGGGGGACTCAAAATTGAATTCATGTTGATAACGGTCCTTATGGGAGTGTGTGTGTGTGTGTGTATGTGTGTGTGCATGTGCGTTTGGAGTGGTGCTGCGGATTGAGGGAGGCATGCTTGATAGAGAAAATGGGTAAAGGGCATTGCAGGTAAAGCAAAAAGCGTGAGTTGTCTTAGGTTGATTTTTTTTTAAAGCACTAGAAATTGAACTTAGTACCTGTCCATTGAGCTACATCCCCAGCCCTTTTAAAAAATTATTATTTTGAAGCAGAGTCTTGCTAAATTGCTAAGTTATCCAGGCTGAGTTCAAACTTGCGATCCTCCTACGCAGCCTCCCAGAGTGCTGGGATTCAGGTGTGCACCACCATACCTGGCTCCAAGGTTGATTTTTGTTGGAAGGAAGTAGATGAAGGCCCCTGCAGGGACTGTGACCCATGTTTTGGTTTCCTAAGGTGCTCCTGCATGTTGCTTGCTATTTGATCCTTCAAACTAAAGTTTCCCCTGTTAATAAGAGAACTAACCCTTATGGTAAGTATGCACTAGAGGCACAGGAAGCCTGTAGTCAGTATGTTTTCTGTGTTATTCCAGAAGACCTCATTCTTTCATTGACCATAGCCAGGGGAGGTCCTGATCCTGCAATCAGCTGTGCTCTCAGTTGCTGCAGGTTCTCACACTTTCCCTCATTGAATTTCATGATAATGTGTCACAAAATATACCACCTTCCTGCTTAGTCTAGATTTGTAGGTTTTTTTTTTTTGAGGAGAATAACTTCATCATAACAAAATCTAATAACATTCTAAAGAGAAAGTTTTCTTAATTCATAGCATGAAAGAATAAAGAATCTAAATAACATTAATAAATGTATTTAGATTAACTTATATTTTTATGAAGAATATAGGTCATTTAGTTCACCAAGAATTTATAGCTAATTTTAATTGCAGATTATATGGAATGACTTATCATGCTTTTGTTCCTGACAGTTACTGTCACATCCTAAATATTTATTGAGTACCAACTGAGTGCAGAGAATTATAAATACCATGAGAGTTTTAAAGCTACCAGTAATGTTAATAATAACATTAAAAACAACATAAAAAACTACATTTAATCCATTTATTGAATCCTTTAAATAAGCCAGGTACTACTGTAATCTGTTTAAGTATATAATCTTGGTTGATCTCCAGAAATTTGCTAACTTTTGATAACTTGTCCATTTTATCACCCTTTTCCTTCTTCAAATGATTTCCAGTCCCATCTTCCTGCCAGAATAATTCTTATTAACCACTGAGCACTGTCCAAACTCTTTAGATGTTTTTCAGCTATCCTCCTTGACTTATTGGAATCATTTGTCACCATCAGTGATCATCAGCTCTTTACATTATTTGACTTTCACTATCCATGGTGCCCTCCTGAGTCTACTCCCTCTGGCCATCCCTTCTATTACATTGAACTGTATAGAAATTTCTGGTGGCCTTTGACTTTGATGCTGCCAAAATGGAGTGCTGTACCACAAACTAGGTACTTGATAAAGAAATAAATTTATTTCCTACAATTTTGGAGGCTAAAGTCCAAGATCAAGGGGCTGGCATACGACAAGGGTCTTCTGAAAGGCAAGAGTACAAGAGTGGGACCCCACCCTGAAGGGACTTTGTACAAAGGCTTTAATCCATGAGTTAATGGGACCTAAACACTTCCCAGTAGGCTCCATCTCCCAACACTGGGTTTGGGGATTAAGTTTCCAACATATGAATTTCTAGGAGTCACATTTAACCATATACAGTAAGTCTACAAGATGGCAATTTCCTGCGGCTTCAAAGGGAGGTGAATCCTCCTACTGCTGTCTATAAATACATTATTGGCATCCATCTTCTCTTTCTCTGCTCTTCCTCCTAGCTAATCTCATGTTCTTTTGCAGCTACCCACAGGCCATCCAGAATTTATATTTCTGGCTTAGATCCTCTCTGCCTCCAAATTCTACCTACATATCCACTGCCTATGTGCCATCTCCTCTTGGAGTTCATATATATGTGTCAGAATCATCATGTTTAAGCTTTTGATCTTGCCCCATAAGTCTGGCTTTATTCATTAGCCCGATTCAGTGATTGGCACCATTGTATGCAATTGCACAAACCTTAGAACCCCCTTCCCCACTGGTTCCTCACTCTGTCTTGTCTGCTATCTAGTTCAGTGCCAGGGGCTGTCACTTCTGAACCAGCTCTTGATTCCAGCTGCTTCTCTCCATTTCTGCCACCTACCTAGTCCAAGTCTAGCTGGACTCCTGCAGTAGCATTAGAATGGTCTGCTGCATCCACACTAGCCTTACCCTCTTAATATTGAAGGTGAGAAAAAGGGGGCTTCTGATAGAGTTTTCACATCACTAAGAATTATACTTTTTTTCCCCAGAGGATCCCACCAGTGTGAGGGGGTAGACATGTGGCCTGGTAGATGGGCTGTGTGTATTTACCACCTCTTCCTCTTAGAGCCCCATTAAAGTAGCTACAAGGAAAGAGGGCATGGAAAAGGAAATAGTTGGCAAAAAGATTTCAACAACTTTTTGAAAGACAAAAATATAAGGGTTGATGATATTAATGGCCTCCATGGAGCAGAGACAGCTTCTTTAGTCCAAGGTCTGCAGGAGGAACACTGGTGGCAAGGAAGATGAGTGATGCTGGAAAACTGTGGAAACGTGCAAGACCAGGAGGTACCAACTGTTACAGATGTTAGGGTCGAAGTGGCAGATAAAGATGACCTCAAGGAAGAGTTTTCACATAGAACTCCTTAGATTTTTAGAAGTTTGAGTGTGAGGTGACTTTTTTCTCTGAAGAAGCTGAATGATCCTAGAGAATAGCTCTCAGGCCTTGACCTCTGATGATCTCTGCAAATAGAAGGCCAGTTTGGTTACTTTACAACCAAGCTCACTAATTAGTGAACCTTCCAGGCTACAGCCAACCCCCATCAACTCAAAGAGCATTTCCACTCAACTTTTGACTTTTCCTTTAATATGGATGGACACTGAAAAATCACAAGACATTGGAGGAGACCATCCAGTAGAAAAAGACAGAGCAAAATAAGTAATAGGAAGCTGAAGAAAACAGAGATATCAGGGATCAAAAAGGAAACCTGGAAAAACAAAAGATAAAATCAGAAAATCAGAAAAATATACTGCATAAGACATTGCATCCTAGTACAAAAAAGGATGCTATGAAAATAGACAAGCAGAAAACCCCCAGAATAGAAAACAATGCCAGTAAAACTAAAAAAGAAGTCAGTAGGATGGTTCAAATGGTTTATTTATTTGGTTGGATACAGAGAATTGAACACAGGACCTCATGCTTGCTAAGCAAGGGCACCACAACTATATCCCTAGCCTGAATTCTTTCTTAAAAGAAGTCAACCAAAAACTAGAAGTATAAACTCATAGAGAAGAGATTGGAAAATTTACAAAATCAATCAGAGAATTCCAATGTCTGATAAACTGAGTTCCAAAATGAAGAGCACAGGAAAAAAGAATAGGAGAAAATTGTCCAAAGAAGAAACACAAGGAAAATTTCCAAGTTGATGGATTTCTTTCCAGTGTGAAAGTATTCAGTGAATACCCCAGGCTCATGCAGGCAACTGAGGCATATCAAGATCAATTCCTTCTACTACATGACTGTGCTATAGTGTTTATTAGCTGCTCCTTTCTAGTTTAAAAGGGGTCACAATATATGAGTAATTCCATTAAGTTTGAGAATTGTCAGCCCTCTTGCAGCCAGTTCTCAAGGTAAATGTCCCTTAGGGTTCCTTGGCTATATTAATTATTCATTATCAAATATAAGATCCCTGCATTTAAATTGGATTTCCTTTTTTCTCTGTAGGGACTGGATGGGGGAGTTAAGAGATAGAATGATGTAAAAGGAAGAACCTTTTTAAAAAGTAATTTTAAACATTTTAAGGAAGAGGTAATGGCTGTTATTTTTGGAATTGGAATGAATAAATATTCAGATTTTAAAAATCAGTGCTTGTTTTTGAGCAATGATCTAAATGTAATTGGTTATAACTGAGTATCTTCATAATCAAAAACAGTTCTGGGAAAAAATAAAAGGAACTCGGCTCATTTTAGCCTGGAGAAAAATAGTTTTCTTTTTGGCACAATTATCCCATGCCAACAAATTGTTAAAAATGACATATTATTATGGAACCTAGTCATAAAAATGCTTCGATTCAGACTCAGAAGGTGGTGATTTTCTACAAACAAGGTGACCATTGGAGAAATTTTTTAAAGGGCTGGTACTACCATTCTTTTTTCCCTTTCAATTTCTTTTGGAAAAAAAGTAGGAAAGAGAACCATTTACCTATGATCCACTCAATAGTTAGATTTCCAGAAAGTTGTTAAGGTCTTAGAAAAAGAGAAACAAGTCAAACAGGTTGAGTCTTTGGTCCTTACAATGAAATAGCTTGTCAGAGTGTTGAGCCAGGAGTCTAAGAGGCATTGAACAACTTAGCATTGATAATATTACATGGATCCATCAATGCTGAAATTTTATATTATGATTGCTCTTCGTGGCACAGCGGTGCCTTAGTTCATGAACCGTTGTAGAATTAAGTTTGTGAACTGAGGCACCATGTACCACTGGAATAGCCAAATAGATCAAAAACAAATTGAAGAGGAACAGCCCATGGTGGGTACAAGTTCTGCTTGGGCTGTGTCTGCCTGTCACTGTAGGTAGGGCCTTCAAACCTGGCATTATGAGTGCTTGTACACTTTTCTTGCCCCACTGTGAACAGTTGCCTGCTTCCTGGCTTCCTTGCTTACTCCTTTGCCCACTCATTCTTAACACAGCCACATAGGCAGGCCTTCTACATTGTTAAATCAAGTCCCTATAATTGGGTGAAAATTCTATCAAGATGTAGAAAAGCAAAAGTAACACTGAACCTATATGGTACCTGTCTTCAGAGAACTTACATTCTGGTTGAGAAGATGAGATGTATGTATACACACCTCTGAGTGCTAAATTGCTCTAATTTCTTCAGGCTACAGAAGTTAGGGGAGGTTTGGTTTGGTATGGTTTTTTCAGGCAGGAATTTTGTTTTAATTTTTATTTTATTTTAAAGAGAATAAAACAAAACAGTAAAACACAACAAAGCAGATCAGAACAGAACAATGCAAGCAATACAGCTCTTCAAAACATGATAGGAAATCAACAATGGCTACCCTGCTGTCTCTTGTTTTCTTCAAAATGGTTGTTCATACCTTCACACACAATAAGTTCAGATAAAACAAAATTAGGTAAAACTAGATAAAATGAAAGAGCAAAAGCATTACAGGACTTCAAACCGGACAATAAGAAATCAACAATGGGTACCTTAATGTCCTTTGTTTTCTTCAAAAAAGCTGTTCATATCTTCTTGCATATTGCAATCAAATAGCAGAAAACAGACTTGAACCAGTCAAATCAAACAATAAAAGCATTGTTGGACTTCAGAACATGAAGATAAGATATCAGCTATGGCTACCATAATGTCTCATTTTCTTTAAAGTAGCTGTTCATATCTTGATACTTAATAAAATCTGTTCTTGTAAACTCTTTAGGAGTAGTTCTAGGCATGTACAAGCATATACATGTACATCTATCCTTTTTATTTTATTTTAAAGGGAATAAAACAGAGCAATAAAACCAAACAGTGATAAGACTGTAGGAAATCTGCAAGAGTTACTATATTGCATATTGTTATCCTCTAAATAGTTGCTCAGACTACTACTGACTTGATGTTACAGAGTCAATCAAGCAATACAAGTGATAGGTTGTTTCTTTACTTCAGTTATTATCATCTCAGCCTGTCTTCCTCTGAATCAGCTGGTTGCTTACCGGGGATGGGGTGGCAGGTTGGGGTGGTAGTGTGTTCTTCTCTCCCAGCATACATGCTGGCTGGCTCATGGGGTGGGAGTGGGGTAGGGCCTCCCTCTCGGTTCTCCCCAGCTGGCAGAGCCACTGTTGGCACATGGGGGCCTGCATAGCTTCCTTCTTGGTTTTCCTTGACTGGCAGGGCCATTGCTGGTGCACAGGGGGCTATGTAACTTCCTTCCTGTTTCTCCCCAGCCGGCAGGTTGCCGTTGGTACACAGGAGGCTGTGTAGCTTCCTTCCTTTGGCAGGAGTTTTAACTGTGGGAATGTTTGGATGGATTAGTGGACAGAGTGAAAAATTTAAATATAGTAATTGTACGAGTGCAGACATGAGAAAATCTAAGTATCTTCAGTCACAGTGCATTTGAACCATTGTTACAGTATTTCATGTTTACCTTTGCTTTTCAAATTTTTTAAAAAGTGGAAACTGTTTTGTCAAACAAAATAGGAAACTCCAAGATCTTAAACACGAGACGTAGCTGCTAGGGATCGAGTAGCCTCATGTATCTGGTTCTCAGTGATTGTGAGCTCCCAGATTGTTTTTTCTTTTCCTGATGACTTCGTTGAATTCCTGTAACAACTCTGTCTTAACTTGGGCACCTATGAAGGAATCCTAGGCTGAGTGGCTTAAATAGCAAACATCATGTCTTACAGTTTTGGCACCGGAAGTCTGAGATTGTTGTGGAAAAACCAAGACTAAATCGGGGGAAGACACGTAGCACTAAGGAGTTGGAAGGCAACTCTTTATTACAGTATTTTGAAACTGAGTTTCAAATCACCAGCCCCATTTTGGGATTAAATAGATACTTACAGATGTTTTAAGCAGGAAGTACAAAAGACTGATAGGTTATTTTATAATTAGTTACATAGACTGGGTCATATGTTGTCATGCAGACTTGTTCTGGGCTGAAGGTGGTTTCTCATCATACAACAAGCAAGGTCAGGGGCTTGGATAAGTGAGTAGAATCAATCATTGTCTTTAACTGAGTCAGTCTGTCCTTGGAGCAAGTTAGTACAAGATGTACTTTTTGGCTTAGTTACGTCTGTCTTATAAGTTGCAACTGGTATGGGGGATCTCAAAGCTAGCAGAGTCTAAATGGGTTGGGCTACCTTCCCTGCTCTTAATATACTGTCAGGTAAAGTTTTAAAATTTTCTTTACAAGATCAGAGTTGCTACAGGTGAGAGCCCACCTCCTTGTCTGCAAATAGCTACCTTTCTGCGGTGTCTCACATGGTTTTTCCTCTTTTATGTTCTTATAAGGACACTAATCCCATATTAGGGGCCCGCCCTTATGATTTAAACACAATTACTTCCCAAAGTCTCCACCTCCATGAAGAGAGGGCTCAATTTTTATAAACTTTTGGGAGAGAAGATAACAGACGTTCAGCCTACAGCAAGATCCTTTCCCATTTCCCTTATGTATGGCGAATGGAAAGGGAATTCTGCAGCATGTGTTTCAAAAGAATGTCTACTGAGGCCAGAGATGTTGCTCACTCTATAAATTTCCTGTGTTCACTGAGGTACAGGGAATGGAACACAGATATCTGATTCTCCAGGAGGAGAAACACATGCATAGAGGCAGCAGCATGGACAGGGACATTTGGTAGAGATGGTATGAGGAAGAACTCAACACCCTACATTTTTTTCCCCTGCCTCTCACACTTGTGATCACCAGATGATCTCATCAGCAGCAATCCTGAGGGCCTTTCCTGTGCTGGCTGCTCGGGTACACATTCATTATTTAGCTGGTCTTTCTGTCTGAGCTGAATGTATGTGAGCCTTTGCTTGGTATGGATTCAGCACGGGGGCAGAGATGTTCAGAAATCAATAGGGCAGCTAGCTCAGTGTTGCTTTGAACAGGATAACTGAGGCTCAGGTGAAGCCTCTGCTCTGGAAACGAGGTTGGAAAACTATTTTGGCCCATTGAAAGTTAGAGTTCTGTATTTGAAGCCCCATGACCTACAACGACATATCCAGCCCTGACTACATCTGTGTAGGACAATAGAATATTCCTCCCATTGTGGAATAATGGTCTCCCGTAGGGTCTGCGTTATCACATAGAGGTGATCACAGCTTGGCATTCTGGCCTTTGTGTGACCTTCATGGTGCCATTGTCCCTGCCCTGTGATTCTGCCAGTGCCAGAACTGATTGTGTGTGGGCTGGAAGGGAACCAGGGTCTGG
>RJWT010044790.1:0-11727 GCA_004365215.1 Cuniculus paca
TGACCCCTGAGAAGGTTTTGCCATAAATGATTCAGTGATATTTTTCACATGGGAGCCTCATTTCTCCCAGCTCACTTTATTATAGAGGAATTCTCCTGTGTATGGTCTCTGAAATCTTGTGTCAGAAGGAAAGACATACACAGAACTACTATATTGAGTGGATTCAACTCTGGATTCAGAGAGGGACAGGACCCATGCATTTTCCCTTAAAAGTAAAAGATAAGATAGATTTCAAAATAAATTAAGATATATATAAAAAAGGAAAACTTAAATGTACCACATAAAAAGAAAATGAAGACACATAAAAAAGGGAAACAACAGTCAGAACACGAAGACCACTCAGGTAATTCTACCACTATGTTAGGCAAGTTTATGGAGTTGAAGATGACTGGAAAATTCAGGTGTTTTGAGTATGAACTCTTAGGCTCTGTCCACACAAGAAGTGTTTCTTCAGGAAGCCAGTAGTTGGAAATCCCATTCTATTCATGGCCTCTTGACATTTGCAGAAAATACTTTGGTTCACCTTCCTGCAGAAGACATGGGACGTTTCTCTGACTGCTGAACCACAGAAGGTCTAGATTCCTTTTCATCATTGTGACAGTGGACACAGCTTTGAGCTACCACTATGCCTCATTCCAGTTACCCTCAGAGGAACTGGAGTTGCATGTTACTATAGTTTAGGTCTGGAATATCCACCACTGTCTACCATGTTTTAAAGGGTTGGGCTCCAGAATGATGCTACTGGGTAGTGGAACCTTTAAGAGGTGGAGCCTAGAGGGGGCACTCCTGGTCACTGTGGGTGTGACCTTGAAGGGGATTGTGGGACCTCAGTCCCTCTCCTTCCTCCTTTTCACTTCCTGGCCATGGAGTGAGCATCTGTACTTCCTTACCCATTTGCTGCCTTGCTACAGCTTAATAGTAATAGCACCAACCACTCATGAACCAGAACCTCCACAAGTGTGAGCCAAAGTAAACCTTTTCTCTTCAACAGTTGATTCTTTCAAGTTGTTTGGTTACAGGACGGGAAGCTGACACACCTGTTTTGCAGCATACCTTTGAGACTGAGTTCTGTTAGAGTACAGTCGATTCATTTTGAAATTACATGTGGAAAGCCCATCTAATGTAATATTAGGATTGAATGGTGCTCCTCATTATGATATTCTCATCAGCCTGAACCTTAAATGGAAGCAGGACAGAATGATGCTTTAGAGCGGCAGAGCCCTATTCATTAGTATCATGTCTGATTTAAACTTACAATGTTAGCTCACCAGGATCTTGAAATGATACCTCATTTTACTAATTGGTTTAAGAAAGGGTCCATGTTTCCAAATTGCAAACATGTCCATATTTTTCCCAATAGAAACACCTCTGCATGCATTCTAAGGAATTCACCCATGAGTGCCAGTGTTTTACATTGGCATGTCTAGAACTTATTTCTTTGCCAGGGGGTCATTTATTTTTCAAGAGGTTGTATTTTCTCTACATGAGCAACAGGGAAAGATGTGTCAGCTAACCTTTAAAACATTACAGGATGTACTCGTGTTCTAGCATTTCCTAGACTTAATAGTTTGCAGTTATTATGTGTGTTGCATGGGAAATAGTTGTTTTAAAATTAACATTAAAGGAGAAGCAAGGTTCTTTTTGAAGTCCTCGTGAGGATTACCTGGGTACCTAGGGGGATCTTTTTCTGCCTGCTTCCTCAGATCAGAGCTGTTCAATCCCAGTCTTGGTGAAATGTAGGGGAAGGGAGGACCAGTTCCACGCTCTAAGTCATATTGATCTACGTGCTTAATTCATTGAATGGAAGACAGATGTCAGACAAGAGGACTATAATTATTCAAAATAGTAGTTAACACTCACTGAACTTTTATCTTATAACTTGAAAGTCTGGCAAGAAAACTTGGTTAATTTTTAATCACTGTTCAACATAAACTATTTACTTATGGTGGATTGACAACTGGTGGTCAACTTGTAACAACCAGCTGAACTGAATCAGCATGGTGCAGAGTGTGGAAGGCCTACTCAAGGATTGTTGCCAAAATACAAAGGAGAATTGGAGAAGTGTGTTGTTGATTCTCCATAGTGTTGTTGGTTCTCCTGTTGCCGTGGGTTCTCCTGGAGGAGCGTGTTGAGCTTTTTTCCTAATATGAACTTGTCTGTTCTCATCATCAGATGAGCTCAGGACCTCATCGTTGTTGAGAGTGACTGCGGTTCACTTTGAGGGAGCTCTGGTCCTTACTTTGAGCATCACTTCCTGGCTCTGGAGGGGAAGATGTGTGCTGTTCAGTCTCCAGGAGAAGCTGTCACACTGGCTTCCTAATATGGACTTGGCTGTTCTCATCAGAGGAGTTGAGGACCTCATTGTCACTGAGGATGACTGTGGTACTTTTCAGGGGAGCCCTGGTCCTTACTTTGAGCATTGCTTCCTAGTGCAGATCCCTCGGCGTGCTGGCACAGATCCTTTGTCCTGCTGGCACAGACTTCCTAGCTTCCACTGCTGACCTTGGGTCTTCCCAGTGCAGATCCATGAGACGGACTTGCATGAGACATTGTCGTGGGCTCTAGGCCTCCAGTTGGACTCCTGGGAGGCACTGTCATGAGCTCTGGGTCTTCAGCTGGATGTTGCCATAGGATCGAGGACCTCAGCTGGATTCTTCAGGTCTTATTGTGTGGAATGATTTCCTGTACTCTTTGTTTTGAATTTGACTCTTGGGTAACTATCATAAAATAATTCCATAGATTGTGTGTCCCATATTAAATTGTTTTCCTTGAAAACCCCTGATTGCAACGTTCCTAGGGGATTTAGAAACCATTTTTACATGATGGTATTATTGAGGTGTACTTTACATGGCATATGTTATTTTCCCTTTGCACTGTGGAGGATAACTCAGGGCCTCTGCCCTGAGCTGCTACAGTCTCAGCCTTATGTATTGGTTTATTTATTGAGATAGGATCTCACTCAGTTGCCCGTGCTGGATTTGAACCTGAGATCCTCCTGACTCAGACTCTCAGAGTTCAAGGATTACAGGTGTGTACCACCATGCCTGGTTTAATCATAGACCAGTTTTATCATCATCCTCTGGAGAACACCATAGGCTCTGGGAGTCACCTCTCTCTCCCTCTCTCCCCAACTCCTTCTGGCCCTCCAGAAACACTAAATTACCTCCTGGCTTTCATTAAGACAGAGTGACACATTGTGCTTTTCTGTAGAGGGATACGTTGTAGACACTTATGAATGGAATTGTGTGAGCCAGCATCCCGCCTCTCTCACAAATACCTGAGATGACCAATTTAGAAAGTGGAAAGGATTGTTTTGGTTCATGGGTTTAGAGCTTCTAACCTGCGGTTAGGTAGACCCATTGCTTTTAGGGATGCGGTGGGGAGCAGTATGCCACGGCAGGAGTAAAGGAACAAGAAGAGAAGAGATTAGGGTCCTGCATTCCCCTTCAAGGCACACCCCAATGGCTTATGGACCTCCCACTGGGTCCCACCTATCATGGCAAACTGGGCTGAAGCCTTTCACACATGCGTCTTTGAGGTACATTGAAAATCTGAAGTGTAGGAGGAGTCATATTTGAATTTTCCATCAGGAATCCTTCACTTAGTAGGTTTTTAATGTCTCATATGCCGAAGTATACACGTGTCAGTATTCCATGCCTTTTCATTGCCAAAGGTAGTCCACTAAATTTTTTTACTTCATTCATTCATTCATTCATTCATTCACTCATCTGTTAATGTACATTATTTCCACCTTTTGTCCATCAAGAATAATACTATTATGAAATTTGTGCCCTAATTTTGGTAGGGTGGGTAGAATTACAAACCTATTGAATTTATTTTTTCCCTGAGATTTTTGCATTAAGTTTATGTCTCATTTATTTTAGAATTATGTTACAGTAACCTTAACTCAGTTCAGAGGGAATTTCAATTAAAGCATTTTAGAAAAGTTGAGTAGGGTACACACGTATTATCCACACTCCTAAATCATTACATTGGACATTTACCTTGACATCCTAAACTATCTGTGGCCTGTATAGTAACTGAGATACTGTCCCCCTGGGTTTAAAGAATTCATAAGGATTTCAAATAAAACAGCTCGTGCATTTGTGTGTATATAAGTGTGCACATGTGCATGTGTGCGATTTGCACTTCAGTCTCCTGATTTGTAGGGCTCATATTTACCTGTATAATATTCTCGCCAAGAAAGGGTGGCACTTGCTAAAGAAGTTCATTCATCCAGGGATAGTTTTCATTAATATACTAATATCGATGCGATAATTGGGCCCACCTCACAGCAAGAAAAACAGGATCACAGAAATGATAGTTAAATGAGAAGAAGATCATAAGAGATGCAATTTTGTATCACTTGGCATTTTGATGGTAGTTTTCTTTTTCCTCTTCCCCATTACTGGATCATTCCTTCCCACACTAAAGGTGAACGAGGTAGTTAGCAGTGTACTGAGTTTGTTCCTTTGTGTGTACCTGACTGTATCCTCTATTACTTCTACAGTGACTCTCTAGTGTCACCAAATATTTCATTTGTACTGTTTTCTCCCTCCTAAAATTCATTCTTCATTTGGACAGCCCTTGTGTCTCACTGGTGTTCTTATTTCTAATAATTTCCTTGGAAGTATAATCGATCTATTCTTGTGAACATAGGCTGCTGAAGTAAGTACTTAATCTTTAGAGAATACAGTAGGAGAAGCATACTTTTGTTAGGAAGATGTATAAACATCATATTGGCTCACTAGTATGAGAAACTGAATGAGAAAATAAGATCCATAATGTACAATAGATATTGTGAATTGGGAAGAACCTTCAAAAGAAAAGACAAACTGTGGTGGGGAAAGAATAAGGGAAAAAGAAAAAATATACACAAGCGAGTTAAGATAGTTATACAGCTAGTTTCTCTTAGTTCATTGAAAAGAAAGATTTGTGTTTATATTGTTCGGGCAAGATGTCATACCCGTGTCTTGCACTCTGAATAGCTAGTATGAAGAAAGCAATACATAATGTATTAATTATTGCAAGTCTCCTACTAACCTGTTTTGAAACTCTGTTTCATTGTGACTTTAGTTTTTTTCCTTTAAAATTAAAAAAAAGAAAGAAAAGAAAATGATGCTGTATTAGAAAACTAGTTTTGGTTTTTTTCTTTTTTGAAAACTAGCTTTGGTCATCATATTTCAATAGATTCTTTTAGGGAATGATTTCTTCCACAGGTTTCTTTCTGGAGTAGAACTTGTCTCTATAACCTAGAGAAATAATTGGTATTAATCAAATGAATTAAAGCATTCTACATAGAGACTTCACAGAGCTAGAATGATCTCTTTATTACCTTTGACTACCGAGTCTCCAGTTAGAACGACAGTTTCCCAGCGTTCAGATGAGATTCATTTCAGAGCAATGATTTCCTCTGGAAAAATGGAGAGATGCAATTTAAAAATTTCATGTAGGCTCTTCTTGCTTGTGTAAAGTGTGAGCACAAGATTCGTGTTGTGTTGTGTTGTGTTGTGTTGTGCTGTGCTGTGTTGTTTCCTCTTTCGTGCAACAAGTGGGAATGGAGCTTCTGAGAATGGCAACGTTCCCTCTCTTACGGCTCCATCCAACTGATTGAGTAGAGCCATCAGCGTGCTAGGCCTGGGCAACAGAGGAGGATTTCCATTTGGCTGATACTCTGTCAAGTGGCAGAAGGGCGTTTGTTTGCCCGGGACCGACCATGGGACTCCTCTTCCTCTCCCTCCTCCTTGTTAGGAGATCCTGGTGTGAAGACAAACAGATGCCCGCTGTCCCAGTGCAGCGCTTAACCTGACCTCCCCCGCCTCACAAAGGAGGGCTTTTAGGTTCCCAGTGAACCGGCCTCGGCTCTTCATTCCGCCCCGCCGTGAAATTTGCCGTGAAAAGCCCCAGGCCTCTCGCTGCTCAGCCTTTGGGGTGGGTGATGTGGGCCTGCGAGGCTGCTGGGAAGCCAGAGAGAAAGCCTCCAGCCAGGGCAGGGACAAAGACAGTCTTTCCGCTCCGTTCATTGTTGGTGGTCATCGGCTCCCGGAGCGGCGCGCAGGGCGCTGGAGCATTTGGCTGTGTCTGCTCACTTAGTCTTCTGGGGGGAGGGAGGAATGTGCCTGAGCCAAAGCATCACCAGCGTTGCTTAGCAACAGCAGCAGAAACTGCAGGGACCAAAACCCCACCAAATCAAAGGCTCTTGACTGCCTGGGAAGGCCTTGCCTCGTCCGACCCTCCGAGTTCTAGAAGATGCCATTCTGAGCTCTTACTTTGCCCTTGCCTTCTCTCTGCTTCTCCATCCATCTCTTTTCCTATTGCAAATTGATAAATTGGGCACAAATTTCTAATGTGTTCTGTAAATACACAGACTTCTCTGTCGTACCGAAGAAGTACACAGAAAACCTTCCTCAAATTACAAAAGTGCTGTCAGTGACGTTACGAGTGCAATGGACTGGTTCTCCTCTCCCTGCAGTGGGCTGCCTTCTCAGCAGCATGTCGATGGTTCTGTTTTTGAGGGGACTCAGTGTTTTATGTCACTCTCATGAACCGATACGTGTAACGTGAAGTGAATGAGTTGGCGGGGAAACGCAGCTTGTGAAAGTCATGCCCTTCTGCGTGTCCTTCATTTACGCTACTTAGTGTAGTAGAGCTTAATAATCACAAGGGGCCTGCTCCAGTTTGCGGATTTATAAGCCTCACGTAAAATTTCCAAACACAGCCAGGTGTGTTGGCGCACGCTGGTAATCCCCGTATTTACCAGGCTGAGGCAAGAGGATGGCTGTGAGCTCAAGGCTAGCCAGATTCTCTCTCAAAACAAACAAATGAACCAAATTTCCAAAATAATTTCATGTGTGGGCAAAATTTTTTCTATGTTTCCTTGAAATGGAAGAAAGTAGTCGTTCCCTATATTGTGGGTGTCTATGTCACCAGTATCACACATGTCTGTTTTAATATAGTAATGCCCTTGTGTAAGTTATTTTCAAAGACCAGACATTTTTGAAGCCAATCTTTGAATGCTATCTTTCTGAGGAAATGAAATTATTAGTTACTCCAAAAGCCATCTGAGTTTGGGGGTAACAGAAACTACTTCTAAGATAATAAGGAATGTATTAACTAGTGTTGATTTCTTACTGTTGTTTTGTTTTTCTTTTCTTTTTTTTTGAAATTTTTGAAATTTTTTTGAAGTTTTTTCGAAATTTTTTGAAATTTATGAAATTTTTTTGAAATTTTGAAAATTTTTTGAAATTTTGAAATTTGAAATTTTGAAATTTTTTGAAATTTTTATTTTGAAATTTGAAATTTTTTTGAAATGTTTTGAAATTTTGAAATTTTGAAATTTTTTTGAAATTTGAAATTTGTATTATTTCTATCCTTTTTTCTGTTTTGTTTTTTAAAATTAAAAAAAAAAAAAGAAACTAGAGCACTTGTCTCCCACAAAGGGGACAGAAATGTCTTCTACAGTAGAGCCATTTTCTTGTCTACTTCCTGCCTGCTGTGTTTCCAAAAGCACATTCAATAATCACCTGCAGGGATGCTAACTCCCAAACTTCTCTTCACTCAGTCACTGAAGGTGACTCTGAACAGCCTGTGTACTGTGAATCACTGATGCCTTTCCCCTCGGAGCAAGGCAGAACTCTCTGGAGTGGATCCACAAGGTAGACCTTGACAGCTTTACTTATCAAGTTCACACAAGTCACGTCTATGTGGAACACAATCTTTCCTCCCACCTGCCTTTGCCAGGTGTGGCCGACTCACTTTTTTGTTTCCTACCTGGACGTGTCCCTTTATCTGAGAGATTCGGTGCGGGGAGACTTTGACCAACTCATGTGGACTCGGTCATTGATCCACAGTTCCCTCAAGGTACTGTATTGGTTCAGCTAACATCTCCATCACACGTTAAGGTCTGAGCAGAATGTTCCATGTTTCCATGACCTCCCAGGGTGACTGATGTAGTCAGACGCATAGATGTGGTTCTGTAAAGAAGAAAGCGAGCTACTCCGGGCATGGAAGCTAGAGACAATGATGTACTAGGATTTAGGGGCTCCTGAAATGATGGAACAAGCTTCCAGTAACACCCTAGGCTAATACAGAGCTTGTCCTCCTGCCTGCGCTGAGGGTTCCCTGGAGAGACAGTGCCAGACTGAAGACCCTTCCTCGCAGGAAGCCCCTGCAGGCACTGGAGAGCTACAGGGGAAAGGCAAGAAAATATTTTCTGCTTTCAAATGCTCCAGTGTAAGCTAATGGAATGCAGAATCTTGGTGGCAGAGTCCATCAGGGAAATGTCATTTTTCTTCCCTCTGCCCCTAGAGGCTACTGCAATGGATGTTGAACACATACCTTTGGATTTTCTTTCAAAACCTTCATTTGTCTTCTGCAATACGGTGGACAGTAGCTCCGACAGGGCCCTACAAATTTAAATTAATTAACAGTAAGTCAAGCAAAATAGTTCACTGTTCATTTGCACTGGCTACATTTTGAGAGCTCAATATCCTCACGTGGCTGATGGCCTTTGGGCAGTAAATAGAAAGGACATTTCCACTTTTACATTGTGTTGGGTAACACTGCTTTATTTTAGATAGTATAATCTTCCTTTTAGGTTGTCTGTGTGTGTGCATGTTTGTGTGTGTGTGTCTGTGCGTGTGCGCATGCACATGTGTTTTTCTTTGCAGTTTTTTTTAACAGAACAACTGATGAATGAACATAGCATCACTAAACAATGCTCAATTAGTCAAATTGTGATATGCAAAACAACAATAAGAAGAGACATCTTTGCACAGATCCATGATTGTACGTCTCAGGTTAGGAGGGTAATGAGGGGGATCAAGCTGAAGATAGTAGGTATGATTCGCTTAGAGGGCAAAGTTCCTTTTTTTTTTTTTTTTGTGGCACTGGGGATAGAACTTGCGACCTCGTGTTTGCCAGGCAGGCTCTTAGGCCACTGAGCTAAATCCCCAGCCCTGTTTTTGAGACAGGGTCTCCTTATGCAGTTCAGGCTGGCCTTGAGCTCACTTTGTAGCCTGGGCTGCTTTCAAACTTGCAGTGATCCTCTTGCCTCAGCCTCCCGAGTGCTGGAATTACAGTCATGCACCACCACGCCTGGCTGAGTGTGCAAATTTCTAACCAAGGACCGAATGACTTTCCTTGTGAATAGAGTTTCCCATCCATAACTAATATATGGTCTCCACCAGGATGTCTCCGTTTTGACTTCTGGAAAGTTATGAATTTTACGTCAAACCCGTTGCTTTTGAGCAGAGCACCAGGTTGAATGGATTTGGTGAGGGGGACACTGTTGTCTTAAGAAGCTTTTCTGTTTGAAAAGCTGAGGTGATTTGATCTCCTTGATGCTTTTGAGAGCATTCTGTGCCTTGAGCCTGACAGGTGAGACAGGCAAGCCACACAGACAGACATGATGCTGTTGGTGGGAGCAATTAGCTCTGACACACTTGCTGCCTTGCTTGACAGTAGGGACAAGCTTCGTGCTAGGTTCTTCGAAACTTCCCTAATCATTCAGCACTCAGACACTTTCCCTGAAATACAGGGACAGTGCCTATCCATCCACAGGATTCTTATAGATCGCTAATAGGAATGATGTTAACAGCGCATAAGCAGACGTGATAAACAAGACAACCTCAGACTCAGCTCTGTGTGGTTTAGCATAGGTACAGAGAGCAAAATCAAATTGTTTCCATGACACACATCACATCTTATCGTGTTGTTAGCCCGGAGGAAAAGGACCCCAGGCCGCCCAGCTTGGAATATGATGGATGTGATTCTCTGAAACTACCAGTTCAGTGATGTCATCGGAATCCTGTGTCACCAAGAGGACATTAGCGGGGAAATAGATGTACTGTGACAAAGCTCAGAGGCAGACTTGCCTAAACTTTTCATCTCAGCCTCAAAGGAAGGAAACCCTAATCTCCATTCAACTTATAGCCTGTCGCCAAGGAGGTCTTTAACCTTGGGGCTCCTGGATGTCAAAAGCAAGCTAGGCAGATTAAATTCTGACTTTTATTTCAGAGACAATGGTGTTAAGCCCAAGAAACGCTTTGACGGTAACTTGCATGGAGTTAGGCAAAATCTTAACCTAATAAATGACTAGGACTCTGAGTGTACAAGACAACATGGTTTCTCCTGGAAAAGCTGCAGATGGCTGGGGATCAATACCTGGCCATCAATATTGGAGAAATCCAAATGGTTGCTTTGATAGTTGGCCAGAGATGCACATCCCTGTAATCAAGTGGTAATAAAAAAGGGTGCATGTGCACATAAACATGCATGT
Organism: Cuniculus paca; assembly: GCA_004365215.1. NCBI lineage: Eukaryota > Metazoa > Chordata > Mammalia > Rodentia > Cuniculidae > Cuniculus > Cuniculus paca. The sequence goes on from RJWT010044790.1 coordinate 10,280, forward strand.
GTGTGGTATGTCCTTCTTGGGCTGGAAATTACAGGTAGAGATCATACTTATTTTGAATATGTTGATGAAATACATATTTTTCAATTTTTCCCCTGTGATTATTTTAAATTTCCCCCTCTCTGGGCATCTTTAGGAAAATGTTCCCTAGGGGTGAGAGCGTTCTTAAGTGAAGACGAATGGCCATACCTCCTTCCCTTTTTTCTCTGTCTTGCCCAGACATCAACATTTGCTGTTCTCTTAGACTTTCAGTGAACATGGAGTAGTACCACTGCTTTTAGAATTTTTCTAGGACTTGGGCTCAAGCAAAGTACTCTCAAAATTTCAGACCTTGACAGGGTCCAAAGGTTTGCAGGATCCATCTGCTTTTTTTGTTGTGAGGAGTGTTTGCTTTGATGTCTTAGGAAAGACTTACGTACTACAAAGTGGGAAGGGACATCATGAGATGCACATCAAACCCCAGTGCTGGGTGACCTGTTTCCTGTGTTTGTAATTGGAGGCCAGTACACAGAGGCAGGAAGGCTCCAAACCATACAGAACATAAGGATTTAACTTAGAATTCCAGAAAGACTGAGGCTGCTCTGGCCCCAGTAGCATAGGGTTTTTGATGGCTGTGGGTAAACCACTGGTTAGGCATTTATTTATTTATCTAGTGCTGAGAATAGAAACCAGGAACTCAAGCCTGCTATGCAAGTGCTCCATCATCAGTCCTATTAATTTTTACAGTAACCTTTTGCCTATAGTTATGTGTCCATAGTTGTTTTTTAATAATGCCTGCTAAAAGACTTGCTTCTGACATTTGAAGTAACTTTAAGATTTTGAATTTATAAATTTTTAACTTTTTCATAATATCAAGAAAAGTTAATAGTGTAATTAATATGCACCCACTTATCATCTAAATAAAGGAAGACAAAACTTCTGGAATGAGTAGGTAATTACTTTGGCTTTCTTTGTTTGTCCCAACTATACGACTCATTATTGTAGTGTGAATTCACTGTTTTCTCTCACAATTTCTTGTTTCTGCCACAGTCCCTTTTCCCACTATTCATTGCTTTCACCCACAATCCCATTTCTGCCACATTCCCTTCTTATCATTCTTCTCTCCCACAATGCCTTGTTTTTTCCACAATTCCTTCTCCCCACTCTTCATTGCTGTCACCCACAGTTCCTTGTGTTTGCCACATTCCCTTCTTCCCATCATTCATTGCTGTCTCCAATTCCTTGTTTCTACCACATTCCCTTCCTCCCACCATCCATTGCTGTCTCTTACAATTCTTTGTTCTGTCACAATCCCTTCTTCCCATAATTCATTGTTGTCTCCCACAATTCCTTGTTTCTGCCACAATCCCTTCTTCCCATCATACATTGCTGTCTCCCACAAATCCTTGTTTCTACCACATTCCCTTCTTCCCACTATTCATTGCTCTTTCCCACAATTCTTTTTTCCTGCC
>RJWT010044791.1:0-11722 GCA_004365215.1 Cuniculus paca
AAATAAATAAATAAATAAAGATAAGGTGGCTGAGTGTTTTTGGAATTGTTTCTATGTCTATCCTGGTCCATTAATCCTTTGGTCTTCTTTGCCAGTACCATGCTGTTTTTATTTGTTTGTTTGTTTGTTTGTTTTGTGGCACCAGGGATTGAACTCACGACCTTGTGCTTGCCAGGCAGGCACTTAGACTGCTGAGCTAGATCCCCAGCCCTACCATGCTGTTTTAGCAGAGTATATTTGTAGTATAATTTCAAGTCAGGGATTGTGATGCCCCCTGACCTGCCTTTGTTGCCCAGAATTGTTTTTGCTATTCTAGGTCTCTTCTGACTCCAAATGACTTTTAGGATTGTTTTCTCTAATTCTGCAAGAAGTACTATTTGTATTTTGATTGGATAGTATTAAATCTGTGTAACAATTTTGGAAATATGGCCGTTTTCACTATATTGATTCTTCCTATCCGCAAGCTATGGAAACCTTTCCATTTTCTGACATCTTATTCGATCACCTTTTTCAGAGTACTGTAGTTTTCATACAAAGATCTTTCACTTCCTTCATTAGATTAATTCCTAAGTTTTTCTTTTCTTTTCTTTTCTTTTCTTTTCTTTATTTTTTTTATGCTATGGCGAAAGGTTCAGTTTCCCTAATTTCACTCTCAGTGAGAATGCTTCCCTTTCAATTTCATTAAAGAGTTTGAGAAGTACTGGCATTAAGTCTTCTCTAAGTTTTTTCTTGTCTTTCTGAGACAAGGTCTTGCTATGCAGTTCAGACTGGTCTTGAGCTCACTTTCTAACCCAGGCTGGTCTTGATCTCACAACAATCCTCCTGCCTCAGCCTCCTGAGTGCTGGGATTATAGGTGTGTGGCACCACATCCAGCTATTTCTCTAAATATCTTGTACAGTTCAGCAGTGAATCCATCAGGGCCTGGCCTCTTCTTTGTTGGTAGGATTTTAATTACGTTTTTAATTTTATTGACTAATATGTGGTTACTTAGAATTTTTACATCTTCAGGCTGGCGATTTAGCTCAGTTGCTTAAAGCACCTGCCTGGCAAGCACAAGGTCATAAATTGAATCCCCAGTACCAAAAAAAATTTCTTTTTTTAATTTAAAAAATAAAAGAATTTTTACATTTTCTTGATTCAGCTTTGGTGATTCATATGTATATAGAAACCTGTCAATTTCTTCTATGTTTTCCACCTTATTAGAATACAGGTTCTCAAAGTAGGTATTGATGATTTTCTGAATTTCCACAGGATCTATTGTGATTTCATCCTTTTTATTCCCAGTTGCATGAATTTGAGTCTTTTCTTTCCTTTTTTTTTATAAGGTTGGCTAAGGGTTTGTCAATTTTATTTCATCTTTCAAAGAACCAACTCTTGGTCCCTGTGCACCCACCACTGCCATCAGAAGGCTTGCTTCCTGTGGGCAACCAGTGCAAGCAGGAAGACATACCAAGATACACCCCAGACCCCCACAGACCACCAGTGGAGACCCTTGCTTCCTTCAGGCAGCAAGTGCCCTCCAGGAGAATCAGAAAAACACACCCTGTGTGCCTGCCACCATTGGGGAAGTCCTGGTATAGACATGCAGGCTGAGAGAAGAAGCAGATCCAACACCATGCACCCCTGACCATCAGGGAAGCCTCAGTGTAGCTGCATGGGACTGAAGAAGACTGTCCCATGCCCTGCTACCACCCAAGGAACCTGGGTTCAGAGAAATCCAGGTGCCTGTCCCTTTCCCCTACACCACAGAGAGGCAGCCAATGTGGGAAGTGCCTGGGACCCCACAACAGCTTGTCAGGAGGGACCCAGGAGAATGTCAAGGCAAAGGAGCAAAAGGCAATCTCAGAACTCCGGCCCACACAGAACAAGTCTGGGAGATATAGTCATGGGAGAAAATGGAAGTCACACACCTGAAATTTGCCAGAGAATAGCAACTGAAGTAGAGAAACAACTTCATGAGACAGTAAAAGTAATCAGATCAGAAATAATGTCTCAGATAAAAGAAGAAACCACAAGCATAATGAAAGAATTACTGAGTATATCTAAAGAAGACATAGATAAAAAAGAGGAGCATAGGAAAATAATAGAAACCTTGAATGAACAATATAGAAAGGAATTACAATGCATGAAACAGATTCAAAGAGATATCCAGGAAATTAAAAGTCAATCAAAAGCTCGCAAAACCACTTGAAAGAGACTGAAGACAGACTTTCAGACCTTGAAGATAGAATTGAGACCAGCAATCATGAAAGGAAAGATCTCTTAAAAATGACATGGAACCAGGAAATAATAATTCAATGACTGCAAGATAATGCAAAGAAAAACTAATTTAAGAGTGATAGGTATCAACAAAGAATCAGGGGTTGCTGGGTGTGGTGGTGCATGCCTATAATCCCAGCACATGGGAGGCTGAGGCAGGAGGATCATTGTGAGTTCAAGACCAGCCTGAGCTACAAAGTGAGCTCAAGGTCAGTCTGAACAGCATAGTGAGACCCTGTCTCAAAAAAGGCAAGAAGGGGAAGAAGAAGAAGAAGAAGAAGAAGAAGAAGAAGAAGAAGAAGAAGAAGAAGAAGAAGAAGAAGAAGAAGAAGAAGAAGGAGAAGAAGAAGAAAAAGAAGAAGAAGAAGGAGGAGGAGGAGGAGGAGGAGAAGAAGAAGCAGCATAGTATACACAAATGAAATAAAAAAATTATTTACAGAAGTAATAGCAGAAAACTTCCCAAACATGGGGAAAGGATCTAGCATTCAGATAAGCGAGGCACATAGCATTCCAACTGTCATAACCAAAATAAATCTACACCCAGACATATAATAATCAAGATCCCAGAAATTCAGCACAAGAACAGAATATCAAAAGCTGTTAGAAGAAAAAGATCACCTATAAAGGAAAACCAATCAGAATCATGGCAGATTTGTCAACACAAAGTCAAGAAGAGTTTGGAGTGAAGTGTTACAAATCCTAAAAGAAAACAATTTCCAACCCAGATTGGTGTAAACTGCAAAACTATTTTTCAAAATTGATGGAAAAATAATATACTTCCATGATAAAGAACAACTGAAGGAATTCATTACCATCAAATCAACCCTACAGAGAGTGCCAAAGGATATTCTGGAGAGAGATAAAGATGCTCATGGTTCCATGGACAGCAGCAGAGAAGGATCACCAAACAGGACAGGCAATTGAACAAAGAGTAAAAGTGGAGGGCCAACAGCAGAAGGATAGCATGGCAGAGATGAACCGATGCATGACAGTTGTAACCATTAATATAGAGGGCCTCAATTCACCAGTAATGAGAAACACAGGGAGAGTAGATCAAGAAACAAGATCCATACACTGTATACAAGAAACACATTTAACTCCAAAGGAAATTCATAGACTGAAAAATCAAAGGAGAGAAAACAATTGTTCCACATGACAGGAGACCAGAAAAAAGGAAAGATAACTTGCCCATCAACTGCAAAATGGATAAGATATGGCAATTTCATACAATGGAAAGATACTCAACTATAAAGTCGGATAATCTCAAGGCTCTTGTAGGTAAATGGGTACAATTGGAGATCATGCTCATGGGTAAAATGGTTTGGACTCATATGGGTGAACACCGAGTTATCTCCCTAGCATAAAAACTGAAGGAGTTAGTGGGATCCAAAAAGCACAATAGATATTATGAAAGTGATAAGGGAAGAAATACTTAAAAAGAGGAAGTGGTAACCACTGTTAATTTCCTAGCATCTTGTTTGGAATTCTTGTATCATTTTCATAATTTTATTAGGTTTGATTTTATTCGGGCTTGTTTTGTTAGATTTTACTGCTTCTAATGGTATCAACAGCTATTTTGAAGATAACAGGATGTATGATGGTAACCACTGTTGATTTTCTATTACCTTGTTTCAAAGTCCTATAATACTTTCATTCTTTTGTTTTGATTGGTTTTATTCTGTTTCATTTTGTTTGATTTTATTATGTGTGATGGTATGGACAGGTATTTTGAAGAAAACAAGAGACATAGTAACCATTGTTCATTTCCTATTATCTTGTTTTGAAGTCCTGTAATGCTTTCATTCTTTTGTTTTAATTGGCTTTAGTCTATTTTGTATTGTTTGATTTTATTATGTGTGAAGGTTCAGGCAGTTATTTTGAAGAAAACAAGAGACATTATGGTAGCCATTGTTGATTTCCTGCTGTCTTATTTTGAAGTCCTGTATTGCTTGCATTATTCTGTTCTGATTTGCTTTATTCTGTTTTATTTTGTTTTGTTTTGTTTTATTCTCTTTAAAATAAAAAAATCAAGGCCTGACATGGTGGTGCACTCCTGTAATTCCAGAACTTGGGAGGCTGAGACAGGAGGATCATCGCAAGTTCGAGACCAGCCTGAGCTACAAAGTGAGCCCAAGGCCAGCCTGACCTGCACAATGAGAATCTGTCTCAAAAAGACAAAAACTAAAATTAAATTAAATTAAATTTAAAAAAATAGAAAATAAAATTAGGTGACCAAAAAAAGAACAAACTCTTTGATTTATTGATTCTTTGTAGTGTTTTCTTTGTCTCCACTATATTGATTTATACTCTGATCTTTATAATTTTCTCCCTCATATAAGCTTTTGGCTTGACTTTGTCTTCTTTTTCTGAAAGGTTGAGGTTCAACACTAGTTTGTTTATTTGAGCTCACCCAGTTTTTCTGATATGAGAACTCACTGCTCTAAATTTCCCTTGTAGGGCTGCTCTCACTGGATCCCATAAGTTCCAGTATGTTATACTGGCATTATTGTTAAATTGTAGAAACTGTATAATTTCTTCTTTAATTTCATCTGTGACCCATTGGTTGAGCATGTTATTTAATTTCCATGTGTTTATGAAGTTCTTATGACCTCTTTTGCCATTGATTTCCATTTTCATTGCACTATAGTTTGATAATATGCATGGAATAATTTCAATTCCTTTGAATTTACTTAAATATGTTTTGTGAGCTAGCATATGGTCTTTTGGAGAACATCCTGTGTACAGCTGAGAAGAGTGTGTACTGATGTTGTGAAATGGAACACTCTGTAGATATCCACTAAGTCCATTTGCTCAAAAGTCTGGTTCAGTTCTGATATTTCTTTGTTAATTTTTTGTCTAGTTTATCTGTCTATTTGTGATAGTAGGTACTGAGGTCCCCCATTGCAATTTTATTAGTGCTTATTTGGTTATTCATGTCTGTTTACATTCATTTTATACAGTTGGTGTCCTGGTGTTTGGTGCATATATATTTATGATTGCTATCTCTTTCTCTTGGGTTGTTTCCTTTACAAGGATGTAATGACTTTCTTTGTCTCTCTTCATCAGTCTTGACTTGAAATCCTCTTTTTCTGAAGATAGAATAGATACCCCTGCTGCTTTCTGGGTTCCTGTCCCATGGAGTATTGTTTTCCATCCTTTGGCTTACATTTTTTTTTATTTTGAAGGAAATAAAACAAAACAATAAAATGGAACAAACCAAAACAGTATGAACAATATTAAATTTCAAAAACAAGACAGACGGAAATCCCCCATAGTTGCTATATTGCATATAGTTATACTCTAAGCAGATGCTCAGACTAACAGCCCCAGGTCTGCAAAGTCAATCAATCAATACAAGCATTAAGTTGTTTTTGTACCTTAGTTGCTGGCTCACAAGAAAGGCAGGCTGACTTCCTGGTTCTTTTCCCAGCACACAGCTGCCACTGGCTCATGGAAAGGCAGGTTGACTTCTTGGTTCTTTTCCTGACCCATGGTCACCACTGGCTCATTCTTTGACTTTCAGTCTATGGGCTGGGGATCTAGCTCAGTGGCCTAAGCACCTGCCTGGCAAGCGCAAGGTCATGAGTTCAATCCCTGGTGCTGCAAAAAAAAAAAAAAAAAAAACTGTCCTTCAAGGACTTTCAGTCTATGAATTATTTTAGTTAAATGTGTTTCTTGTATACAGCGTATTGTTGAATCTTGCTTCTTGATCCATTCTGCCTGTTTCTTTTTATTGGTGAGTTGAGAGTATTTACATTGATGGTTATAACTGATATGTGTTAATTTACACTTGTCATGTTACTTTCCTGTTGTTTGTTCCCTTTTTGTCATCTGTTTAATGACTTTCCTTGCCTGATGGATTCACTCTGTTGGGATTCCTGGAGTTGTAGTCCTTGTTGTCTCTTTCTTTAATATCCTTCAGAACATTGTAGAGTGCTGGTTTGAGGATCATGAATTCTTTCAGTGTTCTTTGTCATGGAAGTCTTAGTTCTCCATCAATTTTGAAAGAGTTTTGCAGGATACATTCATCTAGGTTAGAGGTTGTTTTCTTTTAGGGCTTGAAACACTTCCCTCCAAGTTCTCCTTGACTTAAGGACTTGTGTTGAGAAGTCTGCTGCAATTCTGATGGGCTTTCCTTTTTAGATGATTTAGCGCCCCCCCCCTCCTGGCAGCTTTTAATGTTGTGTTCTTGTATTGACTTTCTGGAATCTTGACTACTATATACCTTAGTATAGTTTTTTATCATGGCTAATTGGAGTTCTATATGCCTCATTTAGCTGTACGTCAAATTCTTTTTCTGTGCTTGGGAATTTTTCTGCCATTACTTCTGTGAACAGGTTTTCTATGTCATTTGCACTATCTCCTGATTTTTCATAGGCTCTGGTCAATCTTATGTTTGCATCATCTAGCAGCTGTTAGATTGATTTTCCATGGTCCCTTGCTATTTTTAAGAAATCTTTCTTTTCATTATTACTAACCACAATTCTGTCTTCATATCTGATATTCTCTTCTCAAATTGGCTCATTCTGCTGCATATACTTTCAGTGGAATTATTAATCCTCTGGATATGTTTGAAGCTATTTCATGAATTCCATTTCTTTCCAATGTTGGGTGTTCATAGTTTCCATCATTTTTCTAAGCTCTTCTATTTTTTATCTGTATCTCCTGTACAGTCAGTAACCATGTCTATCACTACTATCACTATCTCTATAGTTATTTGTGAAATTATTTCTGATTTGATTTCTTCTAGAGCCTCATTCATCTGCTTTGTTACCTCCAGTTACCATTTCAGAGAATCCAGGTGGGCAACTTTCAATTTTTCCCACCTTATTCCCCCTAGGTTTGCCTTTGATGAGCTGGAAATCTGAATTTGTATCTTGTTTAAGCGTCTTCTCGTTTTTTACCTTTTATGTTTAATTTCTGGGTTAATGCTTGTAAATTGCTCATGGCAGGTAACTTTATTGCTCATACTTAGAAACCTTAGTAAATGACTGCTTCTCAGAGATGTCTTCCAGGCATACCTGGCCTTTGGGTTTTGAGTCTATTCCAATGCCCTACATCTTCAATTTTTTAGGAACGAGGAGTTGCTTGCTACCTGTTTGGCCTAGCTGCTAGTTCTTTGGCATTGACTTATAGTATTGTTTGTGACCCTTAGGCAATTTCAGTCTTGGCACACCAGGAAGAACAACTAATTAGAACAATTATTTTGCCTTGGCTAAAACAGTATAATCAGCAATAACAATAGCATCAAACACAGTCTAGAAAATGACAAACTGTGGTAACTATTAGTCTTCCACATTTAACCATGTGAACTATATTCATGGCTATATAACAAAATGTAAAACAAACCAGAAATTTTTATACAGTAAATATGCCCTCTATATGGCTATTTTACCTTCAGGCAAGAAAATTTAAAAGAGGTTAGCAGGGAAAAAAGCAGAAATAGAAAGAGAAGAAGAGATTAGAATCAAAGCTGGAGGGCAATGGAAGATTACACGAACTTTGTGACGGTGAAGAGGACAGGAAGGAAAGAGAGAAGGATGAAATAAAAACAGGAGAAGAATAGAATAACAACAAAAAAGTTAGAAACAATATTTTCATTCACATAAAAGTAGTAACAATCAATCAAGAAAAAAGAAAGTAAAACAAAACAAGAAAAGAAAGTATGGAAAAGAAGAAAGGAGGAAAAACAAGTCCACTTCAGGGTTTGTTTCTGCTGTCACTGGTAGACAGAGTGCACAGACAGAGACCAGATCCACATAGATTAACCTCAGCAATCTAGCCACAGATTTAGGGGAGAGTAGTTAATAATCCCATCAAGTGTGCACTTTCAGTTCTACTGAAGTTCAGGTTGGTCTCTAGCTGAAAGGCTGGAACCCTGTTTGTTCAGTCTGCAACACTCTATGTGCCTCCTGCTGACTTACACTCAGCTCCCTGCCTGCTTGAACTCCTTGACTTCCTGCCAATTTGTACTCAGTTCCACCTCCCCTTCACACTAGGAGCTGCTAGATAGAGCCAGCAGTTGCTCTGAGCTCTGAGCTCATTTGGCCCCTCTCCAGGATAGCTACTGGCCAACTGTCCTCTCCTGGTGGATGTCACCAGTCACTGCAGTCTGCTGTATCCACTGCTCCATTCCACTGGTGTATGTCTCCATAGAGGCCTCGGGTTGCCAGTAGTCACCATGCGTCTGCAGGTTTGGGCAGCCCTTCCCACACAATGAGTCAGGGCTCAGGGAGAAAGCTCCTCTTGTTGCCTCCTTCTTCTTTGTTGAAGTGTCTGTTTTTTCTCCCTGTAGGATTCCGTTGTCACTTCAGATCCTTGATGGATACCACGGACCCACTTCCTTCCTTCTCATCCTCATGTTGCTATATTCCAGTGTCTAGACACCAAATCAGTTTTTAAAAAATTTAACACCTGCTAAATACTCATCAAATGTATTTCTGACTATCTGATTGTATTTCTATCTCTCCACCAGACTAAGCTCAAAAGAACCAAAACCTAATCAATAAGCACAACCTACTACATAAGAAATGCTTGGTATGTGCTTCTTGAGTAAATAGATGAATAGAATGAATAAATGAAAAATGGATTAAGAAAGCACAGGGGGGAAAAAATCAACCAGCCCAACAATGACTAAACTCCCAGCCATGGTCTCATTAGAACAAATTGAGGCTTTAAAACTGGAGTCCCCAAATTCAGGGCCAATGACTGATACCACTCTGTGACCTGTTAGAAACTGGGCCACGCAGCAGGCCAGCAAGGGAAGCTTCATCTATATTTACAGACCCTCCCCCATCACTCACATTACTACCCAAGCTTCACCTCCTGTCAGTTCAGCAGCAGCATCAGATTCTCATAAAATTAGGACCCCTACTGTGAACTGTATATGCAAGGGATCTAGACTATTAGCTACTTTGAATAGTCCCCAAACCATACCTACCTCTCCCCATCAACCCCCAACTGTGGAAAAATTTGTCTTCTATGAAATTGATCCTTGGTATCCGAAAATACTGGAGACCATGGTTCTATAAGACCCCAGAGAAGCCAAGAAACAACCATAAAACTAACTTTTCTTGCCACCAGGGAATCGCATATTGTCAGAGCCAACCACAGATCCAAGAGATACTAAGGCCTTGAGACAAGCGATTTGTACAAGGTTCCCAATCCAGAAGCATAACTGCAAGCCAAGACTCCTGCCTCCTAGCCCTGGAAAATTTCATCCAAGCCAGCATTCAACCAAAGTTCAAAACAAGAGAAGCAAGGTCATCATGTACAGAAGGGCCCCAAGGAGTTATCTCCTGGTTCAAGTTGCCCAATGCATAGTCAAACTCTGCTATGGTTGGGATCATGCCTTCTCCACTCTTCCTCACCCCCCCAAAAAAAATTCATAAATTGAAACACTAACACCCAACGGCTTATAATATGGTATTTGGATATTTTCTTCATCACTTTCGTATGGCTGAATCATAATACTTGACACTCACAAATTAAATACAAAGAGGTTTATTTTGGTTGATGGTTATAGTCCATGGTCAGCTGGATCCAAAACAGAAATGGCATAGCAGAGGGCATAACAGAGGAAAACCCAATCACATCATGGTGGCCTGGAGGCAGACAGAGGAGCAGGAGATAGGAAGGGAGACATACTCTTCCAGGTCACACCCTTAGTAACCTTTCTCTTCAGACTGGACCCTACCTCCTAAAAGTAAGTTATCTATAATGCTTCCATGATTCAGTCACCACCTAAAAGCCCACCTAATACTGCATCCCTTTGGGGAACATTTGAATCTAAACCATAATAGAGTTTTGATAGTTGAAATAAGGTCTTTAGGATAACTCTCTCATCCAGTAAAAATGGTATCCTTATAACATGTCCTACAAAACAAGATATTTACTGCAGATAACAAGAGGCATTATGGTAGCCTTACCGATTGCTTTTTACCCTGTTTAAAAGTCATGTACCATGTTCATTGCCTTATTTTGATTGACTTTACTCTGTTTTGTTTTGTTTGATTGTATTGTTTTCAAAAAAAAAAGATAGACAAAACAAGATATTTACTAGCATCTCTATTATATGAAAAGTTTTTCAACTCCTGCCCTAGTGGGTAATGAAGAGTGAATATGAGAAGACATTAAGACAGATTAGCACAAAAAGAACCTTATCTGAGGTATCCATGGGCATGTGCTGCCTAGCTCATAGTTCAGATAGTTTCCCAGACAATACTGAAACTGAGATCATATTTTAAATTTAAATATGCACATGCATATATAGAGGAGGGAGAAATCTCCTCTACACACACACATACACACACACACACACACACACACACACACACACACACTTCTTAGCTCTTACATGAGCTTTCACTGAAACTAGGAAGCAAATTAACACAAGGCAGATTAACAAGAGGAGAGTGTACAAGTTATATTAATCTTACATATTCATGGAGATCTCCACAACACAGTGAAGTCCTGGAAATGCCCAAAACAAGATGCTTTTATATTTTTTGACAAAAATTGTCACATTCGTGAAGAAATAAGAGGACAAAGAGATCCAGGTTAAAGACAGTATATTCTAGGGAATTCACTAAGAGATATAGGGGGCAATGTAAGGTTAGTGGAAGATAATGGTTACTGCAGTGAGTTTACCCAGATTTGGCTTGTTATAGCCCCAATTACCAGTATTTGATGATAAAGGCTATTTGTTTGCCCTGGTATCAAGAGGACAGCCCTAACAAAAGAATATTTGTGGTTTGCTGCATGTAGGAAAAGACAGGCCAAATGGCCTTTTCTGCACTTACAGTTCCTGATGTGATTTCAGCTTGAAATAGTCAATATACATTTATGCATATTTTGGAATGGCATATCCTTAATTGTCTTCACATATAGTATACATATAACTAATAAAACTGTATATCTACACATATATAGGTACTCACACATGAAATTATAGAGACATATAAATTTATGTGTATAAACACACACAAATATGCATAGAGAATGAACTAAAGAGACATATACTTAGGTATTAATGATAGCCATCTGAGGGAGAAAGAGAGAATGGGACTGCAGGGGTGTGGCATTTCTACTGTTTATATTACTTTTTGTATTTTCTTATTCTTCTGTAATGAGGTGATACTCCCTTTTTCCTTGATACTAGAAATTAAACCCAGAGCCTTGCACATCCTAGGTAAACACTCTATCAAAAAGTTATGTTCCTAGCCCCAAACTACTTTTTGGCACATGCCTGTAACTCCAGCACTCAGGAGACTAAGGCAGGAGGATTGTGAGTTTGAGGCTAGCATTAGCTACACAGTTAGTTGAAGAGTGGCCTAGCAAGATTCTATCTCAGAGAAAAGAAAAAGAAAAAGAAAAATATGTCTTCCTAATTCTAAAACCAAGCTCTAAATCCTCAGACCAGATTATGAGGATTGGACCTCCCTGGCCATCTTCATTTTTTAT
>RJWT010044792.1:0-11731 GCA_004365215.1 Cuniculus paca
AGGCGCTTAGACCGCTGAGCTAAATCCCCAGCCCTTGTCTTTTTGAGACAGGGTCTCACTATGCCATTCAGACTGGCCTTGAGCTCACTTTGTAGCCCAGGCTGGTCTTGAACTCACAACGATCCTCCTGTCTCAGCCTCCTGAGTGCTGGGGTTACAGGCGTGCGCCACCAGGCTCGGCTCACTTTTACTTTTTTATTTTTGCAGTTCTGGGGATTGAACCAAGGGCCTTGGCACAGAGCTATATTTCCATCCTGCTTTAGATCTAGAACGTCCCCTAAAGGCTCACGTGTTCAGACGTGAGGCTTCTGGAAGGTGCTGAGAGTGCGGTTAGGAGATGGGGTCTGGCGGGAAGAGGAAGTCCCTGGGGCATGATCTCTCTTCCTGCTCCTTCCTTCACTTTCTGCTTTCCGACTGTCAAGGGAGGAGCAGCTGTTGTCCCCCCAGGCCCTTCTACCATCCCCTTTTTGCCTTGAAGCCAGCTGACCATGAATTGAAAACCTGAATAAAAATAAATCCCTCCTCCTCCAAGTTGCGTGTATTGGGTATTTTGTCCCAGTGACAGCAAAGTAACTAAGACAATTTTTATGTCTTCTTTTTGAATTTTATTTTATTTTTAACTAAAAAAAATTTTTTTTTTGTTTTTTGTTTTTAGAGACAGGGTTTTGCTATATAGTTTAGGCTGACCTTGAATTCACAGTGATCCTTTGCCTTAGCCTTCTGAGTGCTGGGATTACAGGGGTGTGCCACCACACCCAGCTTAAATTTTATTTTGAAATAGAGTCTCACCAAATTGCTAAATGGCCCAGGATGGGCATGAAGTTGCCACCCTCCTGCCTCAGCCTCCCAGAGTGCTGTGATTTCAAGCGTGCACCGTCACATCCATTGTCTTTTCACTTTTTACAAAAGGTACTAGGTTTATCTGGGTATGGTGGTGGACACCTGTAATCCCAGTACTCTGTGAGACTGAGGTACAAGGATCACAAGCTGAAACCCAGCCTGGGCAATTTAGTGACTTAGTGAGACCGACTTAGTGAGACCCCGTCTGGAACTAAAAGTAAAAAGGGCAGGGAATGTAGATAAGTATGAAGGTCCTGGGTTCAATTCCCAGTACTGAAAAAAAACAGGGGTGGTGTTGATAACATGCTCTCCCCCAAGCCACCGAAATGCTACTTGACCTTCCGATAGGGCTCCAGGTGAGAGGAAAGGATTCATTTTATCATTTCTAGTCTGAAGTGGAGTTTCCAGAACCCCCACACCATCTGTAACACGAGATACAAAGCCCTCAACTGTCAGATCTTTCTCTGCTCTCCCTGGACTCCCTTGGATGGAAAGTAGAAAAGCTATTGGTCTAGAAGTTCCTCCATTCCTCTCAGGTTCTTTCTACACCCAGACCCACACGGGAGCCACAGAAGTGCTCTCCTCCAGTTGTCTGCTTTGGTCCAGGGTCACCTCCCCACAGGGTGGCCTGTGAAAACTGCTTTGTCTAGGAGCTGGGCCATTCAGTGCCAGTCACCGAAGCTGCCGAGCAAGTACCCGTCCTGCTAGGAAGCTAGGACAATGGACGGCCTTGGGAGGTGTGGGCAGGAAACAGAGTACAGAGATTTGACATTGCCGGCCTGCCTTTCATGCTAGCTGACTTTGGTCCTTTCCACAAAGAGGAGTCTGCTTAGGTCCCCTCCACAGACCTCCTTCTAACCACAGTGGACTGTTTGGGATGCGGGATGGTGGGTTGTGGAGGAGAGGAGTGATCTGCGGCTCAGGCACAAGCAAACCTATTTAGTGACCAGAGCTATGCCCTTGTGGGTGCTGGCCGTCCCACTGTGCTGCGTGTGGTCACACCTGCAGCTGGAGCTCAGGAAAGCACGCACTCCTACCAAAACCACACTGTTTCTCCTTCCCTGAGCTTACTCTGATGGTTTGTTAGCATCGTTAATGAGTAACATGCGGGCTGCACAGGTAAAAGTATAGGAAGTCTGACCCAGAGTAGCTCTGACCTTTCACCCCAGCTCCTTGAATATAAACCCCAAGCGCTGCATTATCCAGAGAAAACACCCCTCCCCCGCCCAGCACACAGGCGTTCCTGCTCACAGCCTGTAGCCTCCCCTGAACGCCCTGCAGGCCCACAGTGATAGGGAGGAGAGAGGTTTCGAGAGCAACCAGATCAGCTCGTGAAGGGGTCAAGATGGAGGAGGCCTCCCTATTCTCAGAGATGCTTACCAGGAACTTTGCAGTCTTCGAAGATCAGCTCACAGGTGTTAGAGCCCCTCATCCCCAGCTTGTCCAGTTTCTTGGAGGTGCTGAAGCCTGGCATTCCCTTCACAGGAAACAAAAGGAGGCCCTGGCTAGGCTTCCCCAAGGGGCTGGTAAAGGGAAGGCCCCTCATCATCAGGTCTCCATGCCTGCCTGGCACCCACGCTGTGCTGAGCCTGCTCCAGCCCCAGTACCCCACCTCCTCTGCTGCTGGTTTGCTCCCCGCCCCCCCAAGCTCTCATGGCAGCAGTGAAATTTCCAAGCTTGCCTGACTTTGCTTCCCTCCTCCAGGGGCCCTTACACCCAGGATATTCACTTCCTCTGACTGCTTATTTTTTGCCATCTGTCCCTAACGGAATCCCGACAGGGATGAATTCAGCCACTTGCACACCTCATGTGTGTTGACAGGTGCCCAGCAGAGTGCTGGTGATGGGCTCTGGGCTGGCAAGGGAGGGCGGTATTACAACACAACCTGGAAGTTTCTAGTCACAGTTAGGCCCCTTTTGTGTCAGTCCTGGTCAGCTGTTTTCCCCTTCTCTATGAGAGCTACTGTAGACCTCTGCGACTCACATTCACTCATCTATCAGGGACTGGCGTGTAGCTCAGTAGGAGGCTGCTTGTCAAGCAAGTGCGAAGCCCTGAATTCCATCCCCAGAATCCTTCCTAGTTTGTTTTGAAAAACTTGCCCAAACTCCCAAGTTTTAATTCGGACTCCTGCTCTACCTTTCTCTTGCTTTCGCTGTCAAGACTGTCTTTGTCTCTCATCTTGCTCATTAAGGACATCCTGACTGTAACATCAATGGCCTCCTTTCAGTTCTTCTCTTCCTGGACCTCTTTGCACACCATCTTCAGACACGACCCATCCTCCTTGGACTTGACTTTGGTCACTCTCCTCTCAGTCTCCTTAGGAGTCTTTTCTACTCCCACGCCACTGGATAGAATGCACTGATCAGTCGAGAGGAGCTACCTCTGGTCTCACTGCCAGGACAGAGGCGCCTCCTCAACCTCTCACCCATCACCCTCACCTTCTCCACAATGAAGGCCGTGATACCCCGGGAAGCCGGCACAGCAGCCAGATCTGTCTTGGCATAGACAATGAGGACATCGGCATCAGGGCCATTGGTGATCCAGAACTTGTTGCCATTCAGGACGTAGTGATCGCCTAAGGGCAGGACATTGATCCCTGCTCAAGCCAGCTTGGCCTGTCCGAGCCAGTTCTCAGAGCTTCCTATGAGGGAGAAGCTGCCTGCTTGAGAAGCACACTGGAAACCCAGCAGGCGCCCCCCCGCCCTCGCTCCCTAATTCTGCTAAGGTTTGTTCCTCTGCCTATTCCAGTTTCCTAGTTCAGAGTGGTCTTACCTTTTTTTTCTGCTTTCAGCTTCATGGAGACAACATCAGAGCCAGCACTGGGCTCGCTCATGGCCAGGGCTCCGATGTACTCACCACTAATCAGCTACGGGGAAAAACCACAAGCTTGGTTAGAGCCCTGGCAGCTTCCTCCAGCTGATCCCTGCCATGGCCTACTCCTGCTGGCACCGAGCCCCAGCACATTCTCTCAGAACGAGGACCACAAGGCTGATAGTTCTGCAGGTAGAGCCTACGACTTCATGCACAACAGGCAAGCACTCTAGCCTGAGCTGCATCCCAGGTCCCCATCTTCCACTGTATCCCTGGCCTTCTTTTTCTCTTCAATTTTTGTCTGTTTATTGCCCAACTCAGGAATTTGATCCCTATTTCTTTCTCTTTTTGACACAGGATCTCATAGTTCAGGCTGGCCTTGAGCTCACTTTGTAACCCAGGTTGGTCTTGAATTCACAACAATCCTCCTGCCTCAGCCTTCTAAGTGCTGGGATTACAGGTGTGTGCCACCACGCCCAACTCTATCCACATTTTCAATTTATTTTGACATAAACTTTATATTTTTGCTGGGTATGGTGGCACACACCTATAACCTCAGCACTGGGAGGCTGAGGCAGGAGGATCACACATTTGAGGCCAACTTGAGCTACACAGTGTGTTCAACACCAACCTGAACTACATAGCAAGACCTTGTCTCAAAACAAACAAAAAATTGTAGTCAAAGCAACCCTGAGCCCATTACTTAACCTTGGGAAGGTATTTCTCCTTCTGGGCCTCGTTCCCATTGCGCACGATCTGGTTGATGCAGAGGTTGGAGTGGGCACCATAGCTGAGCCCCACGGATCCAGAAGCTCTCGATATCTCCTCCATCACCAGCACATGCTCCAGATATCCCAGGCCAGAGCCGCCATACTGAACTGGGAGGTACAGGGGAAAGAAGAGCAGCTGATTATAATGGGGCATAGCAGGAACCCCATGTTAATGGCAAACTCTAGTGCCTGTTCCAAGTCCCCAGCCAGGTCAACAGACAATTGCCATAGACTCTCTTTTTATGCCCACAGAGCTGATCTGGCTTGGGGCTGTGGGTGGCCAAGCTACTGTTCAGAAAACAATCACTGACACACCCAGCCTTATCCCAGTATCTTACAAACTGAGTGTTATGGTTTGTGTCTGGATGTCCCCCCAAAGCCTCATGTAATCATGGGAGCAGGCTTCTAGAATTTGTGACTGATTCATGGTCCAATGCTGGAATTAGAGGTTGAGTGCTACACTCACCCTAGGGTGGGTAGCATACATACAATATAAGGGACAGAGGGTTGGGGGTTTAGCTCAGCAGCATAAGCGCCTGCCTGGCAAGTGCAAGGTCACAAGTTTGATCTCTGGTACAAAAAAAGACAAAAAATATACATGGGACAAAAAAAGTCTTCTCTACACGCTCATCCCTTTTTGGCCCTTGTTGCTTTTGCTGTCTTCTGCCATCATGAACTGTTGTCCTATGCCACACTACCCTCTCTTGGAGCTAGCTGATTATGAACTGAAACCTCCACAAACTGTGAGATAAACATTTTCTCTTTTAACCTTGGGTGTGGGGTATTTTGTCTCAGCAATGAGAGAAAAATAACCAACAGAGTTTGGTACAAGAAGAGTGGGGTCATTGCTGTGACTATACCTGACCATGTGGTTCAAGAGCTTTTGGGAATGGCTTGTAGGAAGAGTTTGGGAAGGTTCAGAGATGTTGCCTGAGAGTATCACTGGAGGGCTGGGGATTTAGCTCAGCAGCATAAGTGCCTGTTTGGCAAGTATGAGGTCATGAGTTCAACCCCCAGTACCAAAAAAAAAAAAAGTATCACTGGAATGCTTTAGGCTGTTCCAAACGGGAAATTCTGGTCAAAGTTCAGAAGACCTGAAGGCTGTTACAAATCTTGCTGGTAAAAACCAGGCTAAAGAGGTTTCTGCTGGGAAGAAGGACTACATTGACTTTTGGAGTCCAGATGATGTGTGCTATGGTTTGGCAAAAAGTTTGTATACATTTTGCTTCTATCCAGAGACTTTGCCTGAGACTAAAATTAAGGGCAGTGGACTAATTAATCTGACAGAAAAAATTTCAAGGCAGTTGAATGTTAGGGTCATGGCATAGCTATTGTTGGGGGGTTTTAGCCAGATTTATGTGGTGAATAAAGAGCAAGGAGCCCAGAATGATTTAAAATGTTGTGAGTTTGGCCAGAAAGGATGCTCCAATAAGGCTGTGGACTGCAAATATAGAGCAGAGGAGATCTTGATTGCTGAGAAGGAACAAGAGAATAGAAAAGATGGCCTGATGGCAGCAAGTCTCCATGCTTTGCAGCCTCAAAACTGCAAAAGTGAAAGACTTTGCTTTGAGAAGAAAGTCAAGAACACTGTGTTCCAAAATGGCAGCAGCCATGCCAGGTTCCAAAATGGTGGTGGCCTACAAAATTTGTTCCTCAGAGTTGAATTCAGTGTCCAGTGATTCAGGCACTTGACTCCTACAGCCAAGAGAGAAGAAACCCTGGCTACTGCTACAGTTGGCAGCAGACCTTGGAATCATCCATGTGGTGCTGGTTTTAGATGCATGCAAAACCCAAGAGTTCTGAGGTTAAAAAGGCTTCCACCTAGATTTCAGAAGAAGGTTGAGGAGGCCAGGCAGTGTGCCCCTGAGAGGGCAACACGTGAAACTGTGAGGGTGAAGCCAAAGGTGCAGTGGAGACCCCAGAGGTTTGGAGAAGCCAGAAACATGGATCATCTAAGGAAAGTTGCAAGGAGAGAGCAAAGCAGGTCTAAGAGAGAAGCCCTAGGAGCTACAACCAGCAGAAGTGCCATGGGGTAGAGTCACACAAGCCTTTTGGAGCTCACAACTTACCACAGATTGCTTTGAATGTTCTATATGGAACTACAGGATTTAATATTTGTCCTGCTAGATTTTGGACTTGCTTCTGTTCCAATCCTTTGTATCCCCATTTGTAACTTCTAGAATGTTTATATTGTGCCATTAAATGTTGGAAGCGTTTAACTTTTCATTTGTATAGGGGCTCACAGCTAAGAATTTACCTTAGATCTTGGAAGAGACTTTGGACTTGGACTTTTCAACAATGCTGAAACTGTTAGGACTTTGGCAACCCTTGGAGATGGACTCAATGTCTTTTGCATAAAGGATGTGCATGAGTCTTTGGGGGCCAAGGGTGGAATGTTATGATTTGTGTCTGGATGTCTCCCCAACCTCACGTAGTCATGGGGGAAGGATTCTAGAATTTGTGATTTATTCATGGTCCAATGCTGGGATTATGGGTGTGAGTGGTTAGGGTGGTTAGCCTACATACAATATAAGAGACAGACAAAAGGAGCTCCTCTCCGTTTGCTCTTGATGCTTTTGCTGTTTTCCACCACCATAAATCATTGCCCCTGTGCCATGTCACCCTGCCTTGGAGTCAGCTGATTATGGACTGAATCCTCCACAAACTGTGAGCTAAATAAACTTCTCCTTCCTTCACTTTGGCTGTTGGATATTTTGTCTCAGCAACAAGAGAAAAGTAACCAAGACACTGAGCAACATTATTACAAAAGCAAAGGAAGATGAGTAAACAAAGAGTAACAGAAACACAAAGGTGGAGCAGTGGGCTGTGCCCAAAGCACCAAGACCAGAATGAATCCTAGAGTGTGTGCAAGGACCTGAGATTTTTGTACCACTGCTTTGGACCCAAAGTGGGACCAGTAACAGGTGAAGTGATCGGATAACACATAGGCTGATACTGTTGACAGAGAAACCTGGGCTACACAGTGTGTTTAAGCCTAGCCTGAACTACAGAGTGAACCCCCACCTCAAAAAACAAACGAGCAAACAAAAATCTCTCTTTAGATGGCTTTATCTGATTTTTTTTCTTTTTTTAATGTGGTGCTAGGGACTAATGCAGAGCTTCTCATATGCTAAGTCCATGCTCTGCCACCAAGCTGCATGATTTCCAATCGCCTCTTTCTTCCGTACAGTATAATACAAAGCTGAGCAAGGTGGTGTACACCTGCAGTCTCAGCACTCTGGGAAGCTGAGGCAGGAGGATCACAAGTTTGAGCCCAGCTTGAACAACTTACTTAAAGAAGTGACGAGACTCTGTCTCAAAATAAAACATAAAAAAGAGGACTGGGGAAGTAGCTCAGTGTGAAAGCCCTGGGTTCAATCCCCAGTACCACAAAAATAAAAAATAAAATGAAAAACCTCTTGATTCAGAAGTACACTCTTGGCCAGGGTGGGAGTGGGTCATAAATGCCCAAAGCATAAAAACACATTGAAGAGTCTTGTTTAGGAGTTCCCAACACCCTTTCACCCAAGCGTTTTACATTATGTTGTCTAAATTTTTTTCTTTTCACTACTGGGGTTAGAGCCTGTGCCATAGTCCACTCTACCACTGAGCTGTACCCTCAGTTACCCCTGGGGCACTGTCTCTCTGTTGTTTTCTGGTTTTTTGAGACAGGATCTCATACTGCAGTTCAGACTGGCCTTGAACTCACTATGCAGCCCAGGCTGGCCTCAAACTTTCAGCAATCCTCTTGCCTCAGCTTCCCCAATTCTGGGGTTACAGGTATGTGCCACCTAGCCCTCATTTTTTAAAATTTCATTTTGAAATATAGTCTTCCTTAGTTGTTTGGGTTGGCCTTGAACATGGGATCCTCTTGGGGTAGCCTCTTAAGTACTTGGGCTGACAGGCATGTATCATCTCACCCAGTTGAATTCATCTTTAAGTGGCTTCATCTCATCATTACTCTTTGTTGTGGTTTGTGTCTGGATTTCTCCCTAAAGCCTCATGCGGTCATGGGAGGCAGGCTTTTTGGAGGTGGCTGAATCTAGAGTTCGTGACTGGTTCATTGTCTAGTGCTGGGACTGGTGTGTGAGTGCTGCACCTGCCCAAGGGTGGGTAGCCTGCATACAATATAAGAGAGGAAAATAGGCTTGCTCCTCCCTTTTGCTCCTGCAGCTTTGACTGTCTTCCGCAGCCCTGAACTGTTGCCCTCTGCTATGTGCCACCCTGCCTTGAAGTCAGTGGATTACATACTGAAACTGCCACAAAGTGTGAGCTAAATAAACCTTTCCTTCCTTAATTTTGAGAGTTGTTTATTTTGTCTCAGCAAGGAGGGAAAAGTAACTAAGACACTCATGTTGCAACTTTATGATCAGCTCAACTCTCCACAATTTACCCATTCCAAGCTGTAAGGAGAAAGATATAAAGCATAGCAGACAGTTTCTCAGTATCCTCAGAGACTGGATCCAGAACTCCCACTTCAGATTCCAAAAGCTAAAGATGCTCAAGTCTCATAAAATGGCATAGTATCTTTATATAACCTATGCCTCTCATTTAATTAATTAAGTAAAGGTACAGGGGATCAAACAGGGCTGCTCTAGCATGGATTTACCACCCCGTCCTTTTTATTTTTTTATTCTTTTTTTGTTTTGTTTTGTTTTGTTTAGGGCAGCGAGAAGATTTATTGATGAACTTGTTGGGGGCAGCGCAGCGGAAGCCTTCAGGAGTGCAAGGCCCGCCACTTGTCCAGGGGCCCGCGATTCGGGATGTACTTCATGCTTTACTTTTTTATTCTGAGACAGGATCTTAGACAGGGTCTTGTTGAGTGGTCGAGGTGAGACTCAAAATCATGATCCTCCTACTTCAGTCTCCTTCAGTGCTGGGATTACAGGCATAGACCACCAAGCCCAGTTCTCATATTCTTTAAATCATTTCTAGCTTCCTTATCAGGTAAACAGTCATTATTTTTTCTTGTTTAGGGAGTAATGAAAGGAGAAAAGGCGACTCTATTATGTTCCACCCCTACTCATGCCCAGAGTGAATTCAGGTACAAGCAGAGTGGGCTGTCCAGGCTTGGCTAAAAAGACCAAAGCCTCATCTATTTATGAGGGCATGGCAAGCAAGACTGGGTAACTCCTCTAGATGCCAGCACCCAAAACAGAGCTCCCTAGCTCCCCTGCTCTCTTCGCCGGAAACAAGTATCTGTAAGTAGTAAGAACGACAGAAAGATACTGGGAAACCTGGAGAGCCTGTTAAACCTATCATCTAGTTACCTCACCTGAAGGTCCAAATAGACCTTACTCTTACCCCATCTTACTCTAAGTGAGTTCCAGGCACAAGCTGTAGGTAGAGAGAGAGGGGACTTGGGCAGTTTCCACAGGGACATACCTGCCCTGAATATTCCCGCTACTGGCCACTTGTTGGACAGAGCTTAGGAATCACAGCAGTAAGACTGACCTCCTAGGACAACTGCTGTATGCAGAGAATGTCTGAGGGCATACAGAGAAAGTTTTCTTAAGGGAAAGAAGCCATACTCACCCGGGGCTGTGATGCCCAACACTCCCAGGTTCCCAAGCTGTCTCCAAAACTCCTGTCAAGAGAATGGAGTGAAGGATACTGTGAGAAGGCAGCCAGGCACATTTGGCTGGAACAACGGACCTCATGCTTCTGAGGGGAAGCTGCACCCTTTGAGAGGTTTCTATTAACAGGAGATGATGTTAACTCTTTCAGGCAGCAGTGCAAATCAGCCCCAGCTCACAACTGCCCCCTGCCCAAGCCTGAAGACTCACTCGAAGGTCCTTGAACTCGTTGCTTTGATCAATCTCCTGGGCCTTGGGAGCCAGGTGCTCCTGAAGGAACTTAGCCATGGTCTGACGAAGCTAAAAGGAGAGAGGTGGGCAGAGGGTGCTGAAATCAAGCTATCAACATCTCCACTACTGGGGACAAAGTTAGGGAATCATGACACGTGATCTCACCAAACAGCACGGACCAAAACTTAAGGCTTTGATAGGTTATGCTTCCTCAGAGTAAGATCTCCTTTTTAAAAATTTCAGTTTAGACAGTTTGATGATTTAAAATACACCTCTCCAGTACTTCAGATGATTTTTTTTAAATGCTACTCTCCTATATAAAGCCACCCTGTCGCTTTCCATCGTACTCAGAATAAAATAGCCTCCTTACCCAGGCCCACAAGGCCTGCAGGAGGTGGCCTCCGGGCCTTACAGGTAGATTCTGTCCCGCATACCTCGCGGAGCTCCACTCACCACTCCACCGGGTCTCCGCACCGGTGAGGCTCTTTACCGACCCTGAGTTTTAGGCTAAAAGACTTTAAGGGGCTACAGAATCCCTTAGCGGGAAAGACAGAACTACGATGGAAACCTAAACTCTGTCTCTCTCTCTGTTGGCTACGACCCAGACACTGTGTTGCCCTTGCGACGACTCACAAGAACACGCCTGAAGCTACTGGATAATCGCGCTCTCGGGCAGCCCAACCGGTCCCTGAGCAAAGTCCCGTTCCCAAGGCCCCGGGAACACCGCTGGGCTCTGTGGAGAAGGCCTTGGGGTCGGGGAGAGGATCGGTCTCCCTACCTGCTTCTGCTCCTCACTTAGCCCGTTGATCATATCATCCACAGGCAACAGGGAATGGGCCCGCCGGGAAACCAGGCTGGCGACGGGCGGCAGCAGTGGCCGCAGCCTCCAGCTCGACACACGCCGACCGAGAAACCCAACTGCAGTCGCCATCTGCCTTGCTCCGGGATCCAGAGGTGCCCCTAAGACATCCCTTCCGCCGTACCAATCCAGGCTTCAACACTCTGTCCAATCGGAGAGAGGGGTGGGTCTCCAGTGGCCACTCACCTTCGGCGGCTTGCTGAAGGCCGGGTCTTGGCCTCCACGTGAGCCAATCAGCGGCGACCTTCCGTAGACGGCTGCTCCAAGACCCTGCAACGGTGTAAGCAGGGGACCGTGGATCAGCTGGCGTTCTCCGTAGGTTAGATATTTCTTCGGGTCTTTTCTCTTGGTCGGTAATATAGTATCTCCCTGCGTTGCGAATAGCAGCTCCTAAATTGCAGAACTCTATCGCTGTGGGAAAGCCAAGTATTAAAGCAGAACTAACTGCTCCGAGGCACAGTATTTGTGAATAAACTGGACAAGCAAATTTGCAAGAGTTAAATTTGGGGTCGTAGCGCTCCCTCTACTGTGCACTTTGGTGTAAGTAAAGTTTCCTCCACTATAAGACAGGGTGTGTCAATTTTAATTTGAATTTTATGGTAAAAAGTTGTTAGAAAATAACTGCCTATGTACAAATTATGTAAT
>RJWT010044793.1:0-11725 GCA_004365215.1 Cuniculus paca
AGACTGATTTCCACAGTGGTAGCACCAGTCTACATTCCCACCAACAGTGGAGAAGTGTTCCTTTTTCCCCACAGCCCTGCCAACATTTGTTATCCATTGATTTCTTGATGGCAGCCATTCTTTTTGGAGTGAGATGGAATCTCAATGTTGTTCTAATTTGCATTTCTCAGATGTTGAACATTTCTTCATGTATGTATTTGCCATTTGAATTTCTTCATCTTAGAAGTGCATGTTCATCTCAGATGCCCACTCTTGGATTGGGTCTTGGAATTTGAGGGGCCTGATGTTTTTCAATTCTTTATATGTCATATTTTAAAATGGGCAAAATATTTGAACATGTAAATAGTCCACAGTGATTAAAAAAAGAGTTCAACATCATTAGTGATCAGAAAAATACAAATTAAAACTAAAATATGATACCACCGTGTACCTACCAAAATTCTAAAATTGGAGAGAATGTAGAGCAATTGAAACTTTCTTATCATACTGATGTGAATTTGAAATTGCTCATTCATTTTGGGAAAAGACCTAGTAGTTTCTTACATAACTAAGCATACACCTATCTTATGACCCAACAGTTTTATTTGTAGTATTTACTCAAGCAAAATGAAAGCAGATATTCACTAAAACATTTGTAAAACCCTGCTTTTAACAGTTTCACTCATAATAACCAAAACCTGATGAAGCCCAGATGTCCATTGTATTTTCACTCCATTGAAAGGTAAGAACTGCTGAAAAACATACGGCTAATTTAATAAACATTATGCTTAGTGAAAGAAATCTTACAAAGAATGTACATAACATGATTCCATCTCTAAGGAGTCCTACAATGGTCACACTAAATTATGATAAGTACATTGTAAGTATAGTTGTCACTGTGGACACTGAGTTAGGGAGTGACTAGAAAAGATCATAAAGAATTTTTCTGGGTGACATAATTTTCTCTTTTTTCTTTTCTTTTCCCCTTGCTTTTGTTCTCTTCCTTTCACTCTGCCTCCCTCTCCCACTCTCTTTCTTTCTTTTTTTTTTATTCCTTAGTGTTGGGGAATGAACCCAGGACCTTTTGAATGCTAGGCAAATGCTCTATTACTGACCTACATCTGTACCCTGGGGTGATATGTTGACATTAGTTTGGGTTACAGAAGTGTTTGCATATGTCAAAATTCAACAAATGTACCCTTAAGATATGTGCATCTCATTTAATATGAATTCTATATTTAAAAAGCCATGTACCTTTGTGATATGAATCCTGAAATACTTAGGGAGAACTGTAATATTGTTGCAGTTTATTTTGTAATGCATCAAAAAGAAGATCCATGAATAGAGAGAACAGACGGATGAATAGATATGTGGCAAAGCATGTATAGTAAAACAATATAGTAGAATGTCAGTGATGGATATATAGCATTCACTGTAATGTTTTTTATACTTTGCAGTATATGTGATTTTTTTTCTGGTGCTGAGGATTGAATACAGAGTCTTGATCATACTAGACAAGTGCACTAGCACTGAACTATCTCTCTGGCTCATATACTTGAAATTCAAAACAATATGTTGAAGGGACAAACTGTACAATTTAGGTAGGAGATATGTAACTGTTCATTATACAATTCTTTTATTTTTTCAGTGTATATTAGATTTTTCACAATAAAATTATTTTTAAATTATACTAAGAAACCTGCTTACTTCCATCAAGCTAACAAAAATCCAAGAGTTTTTCAGTATACTCACTTAGCAAGGCTTTGGGGAAATGAGCACATTCATACATTGTTGGCGAGAGTATAAAATGATGCAAATGGAAAGGAGTCTGAATATCTAAGGATACCTTTATTCTTTACTCAGAAAATCCACTTTCGTTACTTCATTCTACTATTGTGCCAGTAAATATCTGAAATAATGTGTATGAGAGATGATTCTCCGTGGCATTATTTGTGATATGACTGGCAAAAAATCCATGCTAGGAAGTAGCAATTGGTAAAATAGACTATAACATACCCATGCAATTCAATACTATGGCTTGGGGATGGGGTTGGTTAGAGACAGTGTCTCACTATGTAGTTCAGGCTGTTCTTGAACTCACAATGTAGCCCAGGCTGACTTTATTTTTATTTATTTATTTTTTTTTCTGGCACTGGGGATTGAACTAACGACCTTGTGCTTGCCAGGCAGGAGCTTACACCACTGAGCTAAATCCCCAGCCCCCTCAGGCTGACTTTAAATTTATGGTGATCCTCCTGCCTCAGCCTCCTGAGCGCAAAGATTACAGGCATGTGCCACTATGCCCAGCTGGTAGGTACCTATTTTTTAGATAAAGACTTTTATATACTAACGTTGGATGATCTCTAAGATATAAAGTTAAGTGAAATAAGCAAAATGCAAAAAGACCAACAGGTAATACCTTATCCCTATTTTTTTAAAAGAAATCGATATATATATATATATATATATATATATATATACATATACTGGGAATATATATATATATATATATATATATATATATATTGGCTAGTAATTTTTCTTCACAAAGAAACGCTGGAAGGATAAATAAGAAACTGAAAAGTGGATACACTAGGATAAAAAGGAAATAATATTTCTCATTGTTACTTTTATACATATACCTTTGTATTATGTATCCAGTGAAATAAAGGACAAACATAGTCAATGTAAGATGAAGAATGAGTGTAGCAGTGACAGAATGGCTGCATGAGCTTCCCTGCTAATTGGGCTTATCACCCCTAAGCTTTCCCGAAGGTTTCAATTTCTGTAAAAGTTAAAAGCAAATTGAAAAGCAGCAGTAGTCTCCATACCTTTTGGTCCAGGTAGACCATCCAAGCCATTGTGTCCTGGAGGACCTGGAAGTCCTGGGAAGCCACGATCACCTTTTGGACCAAGTGTTCCTTTGAAACCTGGGAGTCCTGGTGGCCCAGGTGGCCCAGGTAACCCAAATCCTGGCTCTCCCTTAGGCATACACATGACAAAACACAATAAAGACTCCTATGACTTTCCTGGTGCTTACTGTTTAGTATGAAGAATTTAAAGCAGAAAATACAGGTAATACTTTTTTCCCCATGGGGAGAAGGGCAGGATAATTAAATAAAAGATAACAGGTATATTAGAGAGAACATCTTAAAGGATTGGAAACACGGCTTAGTAAATCAAATTAAACTAGCTGGACTGTTTTCAGAATAAGAAAGGGACAATTGAGAGAGAATGAGATTTAGTAATAGTCTACCTAAGTGAAGAAATGTTATTACAGACCAAGTATTAGATAATCCCAAAAGATGATTTTTAATTTGACTAAGTATGATCATGGCTTTGTAATTTTGTATAAAATGCCCACTTACTTGTATATGAATGCTAAAGCACTTGGAAAAATGTCATAATTTTAAGATTTGGGTTAAAACACTTAAGTGAAGAAAAAAGAAATAGCAAGTATGGCAAAATTTTAATAGTTTTGCACCTGGGTAATGGATATACAAAATTTCATTGTATTACTCCTTTCACTTTTGTGTTTATTTGAAAATGTTCTTTATAAAAGCAACACAATGAACTGAGAAATGATTTTCTCATAAGAGCTGGGAGCATTGTGGTTGATTTTCCTATGGAAAAGAAGCAATAATGATACAACCCAGGAAATTTAATTAATTAAGCGCATAAAAATTGCAGGGACATCCAAAGGGGGGAAAAAAGCTAGGCAGGTGTGGTGGTGCATGACTATAATCCTAGGACTTGGGAGGCTGAGACAGGAAGACCACTGCAAGTTTGAGGCCAGCCTGGGCTACAGAGTTCAAGGCTGACCTGAACTACTTAGCAAAACCTTGTCTCTAAAAGACAATAAATAAATAAATAAGCAAACAAACAAATAAATAAATAAAATACAGGGGTATCCAGGGTAATCACATGTCATAACAGTTTCTTGAAAGCTTACTGAGGAAAGCTTGAAATTAGATAAGATAAAATAAGAAGAATGGAAAATAAATACGGAATTATTATTATTATTACTATTATATAAGTCAATAGCAATTATTTGCATTATGGATCTGTGTTAGAACTGGCACAGAGAGAGACAATTTAGGAAGGTCTTGATATGTTCACCATCGTTTCAATCAATCATCACACAGGCAAGGACAGAGATGAAATGTGACAGTGATTCTATACAGAAGTTCAGGGGAAGCTAAAGTTTATATTACCACAACTAATTGAATAACTAGCCACTGTAAAACAGGATAAAAAACTCTTTTATACAAATATGACCTCTTGGGTTATTAAAGACATTTTGGGGTTAAATAGCTTTAAATGAAAACATAATCAGTTAAGTTTTATCTATATAGCAAAACCTTGGGACAATGTCTAAGTTAAAATAGAGTCAGGACTACAGAAGATAGGGGGGATATGAAAATGAGAAGGAATAATTTAATGTACCAGACCTTTGGTCCTGGAAAGCCTGGAGGCCCAGGAGGGCCTTCTCGGCCAATTCTTCCGGGGATCCCAGGTGCTCCAGGAGGTCCTGGAACTCCTGGAAAACCTGTAAAATGAAAAAGAGAAACAACTTTAAGAAATGTATCTAAAGTCTCCAACCCACATTCTCGATTTATCCTATTATGCTTAGTGACTATGTAAGATGATAAAAAAGCAATTACATTTTGTATGACTACTTAGAATCAAGCATTATGGATAGCTGATATTCTTTCTCAATCATCTTATGACCCTTTTATATTCACATAGAAGGAATGTCTGCAAAAGACATGCTCTTCTAAATAAAAACAACCATTACATAATAAATCAGAAATAAGTATAAGGAATGGATTCCACACAAAAACATGGAACAACTTCTCTTCTGCTTACAGTTGGTTACAGTGTATAAGATCATCAAGTTTGATTGTCAATGTGATTGGCTTGACAGTTGTCCAAGGGATTAGTGGAGGATGCATATGGGTGTGACTGGTTGGGTCATGGAAGCATGACTTTGGTATTATACCTGGTACCTATCTCCTTCCTCTCTGATGCTGTTCATCTACTCTGTTTCTCAGCTTCCACGTACTAAGCACATGTTCGCTATGCCACACCTTATGCTATGATGTTTCAGTCTTGTTCCCAGCCAATCATGTACTGAATAGCCTGAATCTGTGAGATATATTACACTTTCCCTTCTTTTAGTTGTGGGCATCATGTATTATGTCTCAGCAATGGGAAAGTTGACTAATGCAGAATGATGAAATGCCTACCATATACTTCTGGAAATGAGCTAAAAGCAACTGTAGATATTACACACACATGAAACGAAACCTGATACTTTTCTGTGGTACTGGAGATTGAACTCAGGACCTTCACACTAAGCTACATCCCCAGTCCCTTCATGAAGTTGCTCAGGCAACTTAAACCTGGGATCCCCCTACCTCAGCTTCCCAGAGTGCTGGGATTACCAGCATGCAGCACCACGCCAGACCAAATCTGATATTTTTGAGAGAATCTGACATAAATGAGTGATGACACATTTAGATACTCTCCTTACACAAATATCACCCATGCTATTTATGAGAATAAATTCTGGAGAAATAAAATATAACGGAAGAAAAACCCTATAAAATTTCAATAAGAGTATTTTTACTTAGTATAAAACATTGGATATAGGTGTATAGTAAGTTCATTAATTTACAAATATCTATTGAGTGCTTACTATACCAGGAACTGTTCTAAATCTGAGAATAAAAGAGTAAACACAAAATTCAGTAATTCCCAAGAGGTTTTCATAGCTCGTAAATCAATTTTGCAAATCTACAATTGATATATTATTATGATGAGACTGTTTTACATAAATATCATTAATTTAAAGTGCATGCATTTTGTGAATTTTTATTTAAATTATTTATAGCACTCAGAAAAAATAAAACCTACAATACATGTCTTTAATCAAACAACAGCATCATACTAATCAGCTAACCTACTACCCATTACCATTACCCAGTCTAACATACCTTTGGGACCAGGTGGTCCTGGAAGCCCAATTCCGGGAATACCTGGTTCTCCTTTGCTACCAGGTATTCCTGGCATACCTGGTTGGCCTGGGAGCCCAGGGTCACCTATGAAAAAACAGTTTTCAAACAGAAGACTTTCAAAGAAAGAAATCAACAAGTGGTGAAGATGTTTTGAAATAAATTTTTCTCTTACCTGGAAGACCGATTTCACCATCTCTACCTGGGTTTCCAGGCAGGCCAGGCTTCCCTGGCTGGGTTATGGTCTGACCTGGATCACCTTTAGGACCTGAGAACAACAGTGAGCCAGCACTAAGTGTGAAATGTTTACTTGACTAAAGATCTCTTTTAATTAAAAACAAAAAAAGGAATCATCAAACATCTTTTGAAAATTCAGAATAATAAAATTCCACAAGAAAAAACGATCTCACACTATATATTCCAGGAAGATACCAAAGAGAAGGGTGAAATTTAAAAGAAAAATAGATTATCGGCTTAATACCTTCCATGATTGTGAATATGCGATGGTTAATTTTAGATGTCAACTTGACT
Source organism: Cuniculus paca (assembly GCA_004365215.1). NCBI lineage: Eukaryota > Metazoa > Chordata > Mammalia > Rodentia > Cuniculidae > Cuniculus > Cuniculus paca. The sequence goes on from RJWT010044793.1 coordinate 6,528, forward strand.
GGATTAAGGGAATCCAGATAACTGAGAAAGTAGCATTCTGAGTATGGGGGTGGTAGAAGAGACTGTCATTTGAATCAGTAAACTAAGTAAGGAAGAACTGTCCTCACCCAGTGTGGGCCAGCATTATCCAAAAACTGAGAGCCTGAATAGAACAAAAAGGAAGAAAAGAGGCAAATTTGCTTTTTCCCTCAGAGATGGGATATCTATCTTCTCCTGCCCTTGAATACCAGAACTCCATTTTTTCCACCCTTCAACCTCTAAAAATTGTACAAGCATCCTCCCAGGTTCTCAGGCCGGTGGACATGGAGCGAGCAAGCTACCAGTTTTTTGGTTTTCCAGCATGAAGAAAGTCCATCATGTGATCTTAGTTGCCAGAGTCACATGAGTCAATTCCCCTAATGAATCCCTTTTCATCTATCTATCTATTTATCTATCTATCTACATACGTACTTACTTATTCATTCACCCTATTGATGCCTTCTCTAGAGGCCTAATATAAGATAGTATCTGTGAAAATATCTTTTAAATATAGGTCAAAGGAGACTTAAAAATCAAACTGTAGTAAATGAGGAAAATATCCTTTATGGTTAGTTACTGATAACTTTAAGTTTTTATGCATGTGAAGTCTAAATAACAACTAGTTCTCATTAATTGATTTTTTTATTGTTCTCATTAATTGAAACAATGGCTTGAAATGGACTTCGGACAAAGATGAATTTCTTAAACATGTTAAAAAAGCACTAACCATGACAGAAAAGGCTGATAAATTTCACTACATTAAAATTGATTTCTGTCCATTAAAACACCATACAGGTGCAAATGAGAAGCCACAGTACATAGCGTTTTTGCAAAATGCATAGCTGACAAAGAATAATACACAATAATGTAAAATGCTTCTAAATCAGTAAAAGAAATAGTCCAATAGAAAAGCAAATTAAAAAGGCACTTGAAACGTTTCAAAAAAAGGAAATTCAAATGACCAATAAACAAAAAAGGAGCAAAACTTTAATCAAATAAATGCAAAATTCATCTACTGAAATGTATCACACTCAATATACTGGCAAAAATGCAAAAATCAGACAATATAAAATATCTGTGAGGATGTAGAACAAGTCTCCAAAAATTCTTACGGTAGTATAAATTGGTGTAATTGCTCTGGATAGAATTTGGAATTCTCTAGTCAAGCTAAAGATGTACTTATACATGGCTTCAAAAATGTTATTCTTAAATATATATCCTAACCCAGGGATTGGTAAGACTTTATTTTGAAGGATCTGACGGTAAGTAACTTAGGCTTTGTGGACAATAGGGTCTCTGTAGTAACTATTCAATTCTGTTGTTATTGCACAAAAACAACTATAGACAATGGTGAGTGGATGTGTTCAAATAAACACTTTATTTATAACAATAGGGAATAAGCAGAATTTGGTCCATGGCCTGTAGTTTGTTAACCCCTGACCCAGAGAAGTGTGAACACTAGCATATATCTATTTATCTATCTATCTATTTATCTATCTATCTATCGATATATACAATATATCTATATATCTATATAGATATATTTGCACATAGATGTATCTTTTGTAGTAGGCCTAAATTGTAAGTAAACTATTTGTTCATTAATAAGAGAAGGGATGAACGAACTGTGATATACACATACACACGCACACGCACACATATACAGTGGAATCTTCTACCTCAAAGAAAATGAAAAAGCAAAAACAAAACAAAACAAAAACATAAAAGAATGCTTGGTGTGGTGGTGCAAGCCTGTAATCCCAGCACTCAGGAAGCTGAGGCAGGAGGACTGCCAAGAATTCGAGGCCAATCTGGGCTGCATAGTGAGTTTGAGGCCATCTTGAACTACATAGCAAAGCCCTGTCTTAAAAAACAAAACAAAACAAAACCCAAAGAAAATGAACAAAGTATAGATATATACAAAGTTAATATAAACAGCACTTACCCTCTGATTTCATTAATGTGAAGCTCAAAAAGAAGCAAAATTATTTGTTTCACAATGCACATATAAGTGATAAAACAGGGAGAAATAGAAGGTAATTACACAAAAATCAGAATGGTAGCAACTTTTGGAAAGGAGAAAGGAGATTATGTTTGAAAAGGAAAACCAGGCGTGGTGGCGCACTTCTATAATCCCAGCACTCGGGAGGCTGAAGCAAGAGGATCATTGCAAATTCAAGACCAGCCTGGGCTACAAAGGGAGCCCAAAGCCAGTGTGAACTGCATAATGAGACCCTGTCTCAAAAAGACAAAAAAAAAAAAAAAAGAAAAGAAAAGATAGGGAGATAAGGGTGAAGTTTATTGGGATACTGGCAGTGTTCTATTTCTGGATGTGTGTGGTAGCTACATGTATGTTTCTACCATAACTGTTTGTTAAACTTTGCATTACTTATCACAAACTTAAAAATGACAGAAATAACAATAAAAAGATAGACAAAAAAAGTTACAGAGAAACACCCCTTTAAAAACAAAATATGTGCCAGGCATGGTGGGGAATGACTGTAATTCCAGCACTCGAGAGGTTGAGGTAGGAGGATTGCCACAAATTCGAGGTCAGCCTGGGCTACATAAGAGAGTTCAAAGCCAGCCTGCACTACACAGTGAGACTCTCTTAAAAAAATTCAAAATATGTGTTCCCTTGCTAAGGAGCTCTAAGAATCCAAATAAAAATGATCAGAAAAATACATCTCTCAGGAAAGGAAGCTAAAAGAGGCCAAATAATAACAAATTTCTGCTTTCAAACACCAAATGTAAAACAAAACAGACATATCAAACATACCTGGCATTCCTGGCTGGCCTGGATTTCCTGCAACACCTTGTATGCCTTTTTCACCTACTGGACCAGGAGGGCCAAAACCAACAGGGCCCATAGGTCCCACATTCCCTGGGAGACCTGGCAAACCTGGGTTCCCAGGGGGTCCTCTTTCACCCTTAAAAGCAATTCCACCCTGAAAAGTGAAATGTTGGACAAAGAAACACATAGATTTAACAACTATCTGTAGCTTAGTGTTACTGAATGCAAGTTGCAAAACCATAGAACCATAAACAATTCTTAAAAGCTATATGTACTAGTACAACCACTATGAAAATTAGTGTGAGATTCTTCAAAAAACTAAAACTAGACATTCCATTTGACCTAGCTATTTCCTCTCTAGAAATATTCCTGAAAGAGTTAAAAACATCATACTATAGTGCTCCATTTATACCCATGTTTATAGCAGCACAATTCATAATAGCTAAATCTGGAAAGGTGTCTATATGTCCATAAACAGATGAACAGATAAAGAAATGTGGTATATATACATAATGGAGCACTATTCTGCCATATAGAAGGATAAAGTTGAGTCATTTATAGGAAAAGGATACACTTTGAGACCATAATGTAAAGTGAAATAAATTAGACACAAAAGCTCAAGTATCACATGAGTTCTTTTATACTTAAGTATAAATAACTTAAAGAGCAAAATATATGATGGTTAATAGGAACCAGGATGATACATCTTTTACAAATGGGAAAAGAATCTAGAGATGAAAGAGGGAAGGTATGGAGAGGATGGGCTAGTAAAAAGAATTACATGTACATACTCCACATGATGAATGTAATCACTATGTACTACAAAAATATACTAATTTTTTAAAAAGTTATCTAAGTATGTGGCATTATAGTCTGAAATGTGTGATCACTTCATGTAGTCATTCGCTCCATTAACAAGTAGATTTGAGCTTCTCTTATGAGCCAAATGCTAATGATGTAGCAGAGAATATAAGTGGATACAAATCTCTCTTCTCATGAGTCTTATTATAACCTAGTATAAATCAAGAAGGTTATGGTTTAAATAATATAAAATATACTTCCCACCTAAATATCTGGAGCTATGTTTTGTACAAAAAGGAGACTGTTCATTAATGTCCAACTGGTGGCTCTGTGGTGCATTTAACAAGAGCATCTATTTAAAACTATTTTATAAACCCATTATATATAAAAATCAAGTTAGATTTCTGTTTGTCGGGTCTAAATAAACACAAAGATATACAGAATAAGAAAGAGTGACTCTTAGAGATTCATAAGCACCTTAACCTTCTGCCCAGATATTCAAAGCCAGTATTACTAAATATAATATAAGTAATGGTTTAACAAGTTTGCTTATTTTTTTTAAGTTTTCTGAGATAGGTTTTCACTATGTGTTGAACTTGCTATATAGCCCATGGTCATCTCAAACCTACTATCTTCCTGTCTCAACCTTGCAAGTATGGAGATTATAGGTGCACAAATTTATGCCTGGTTTAAGAAGTTTATAAATCAACTAAAAGAGTAGAAACCCCACATAGTAACAATGTACTTTACTAAATTCTTTTAACTATTGACTGGGTATTAATCTTAGTGCCAGGTCCATCTTTAGCTTTAAATTAGAAAACTTGTTTTCTTTTCAGAACTGAAGATTGAACTCAGGACCTCATTGATGCTCAGCATGTGCTCTTTCACTAAGCAACATCCTCAAAACCTAGGAAACATTTCTAAGTGACAATATGACGTTGCAATACCAAGAATATCAGAGTAACTCACAGGCTCTCCTTTGGGCCCAGGAAGACCTGGCAAGCCATCCTGTCCAGGAGTGCCGGGTAAACCAGGAAGCCCTGGAGCTCCAGGATCACCCATCTCTCCTTTTTCACCCTTCATTCCTGGGAAAGTGAAGACGTCACCAGGTTCACCTTTAGTTCCAGGAAGTCCTGGAGCACCTGGAGCTCCTGGTATACCCTGAGTGGGAAGAAAAAGAAGAAAGGGAAAAAGTAGATCAGATTGTTTTCTAATACTTTTCTTCAGTTTACCCACCAACCTACCCAATAACATTTAGTGCATAAAGTATTGAATCATGTGAAGCATGCATGTGAATCAAGAAGAGTCAATGAATCAAATGAATTATGAATTAAAACAAGTTTAAATTATCTATATCCATCCATGAGTGAAGATAGAAGTGTACACGGCTTCCTACTACTTTTTTGATTTACAAAGTAATGAATCACATGAAGTATGCAAGTGAATCAGGGAGAGTCAATGAATAAAATGAATTACAAATTAAATTACAATGTAACTAAATTATATATATGTATATATCCCTATCCATCTATTTTATTTATCTCCATAAATGTACATCAAAGTGTATATGCCTTCTCACTACCTT
>RJWT010044794.1:0-11728 GCA_004365215.1 Cuniculus paca
ATGCTGTTTTAAAGCCCCTACTTCATAGTGTGGGTGCAAAATGAAAGGAATGAAGAATGTGGCTTCTGGCTCAGGCGAACAATCAATAAATGGTATGCTTTCCTGGTTAGTGTAGCCGTTCTCAAATTTCTGGGTTAGAGCTGTGACCCTTTGGTACTTCTGGATTTGATTATAGACCACCGAAAACTCTTCTAAAAATGTGGGTTATACTTACCAGTATTTACCACATTAGACATTAAAACTGAAAAATGGAAGAATGCATTTATCAATTTCTTACAGGTTTATTTATTTTTTCTGGCTTGAGCTACTGGGGTTACAGAAATGGGGAGTGGCAAATTTATTTTTTTTTAGCTTTAATCTTTTATTAGTACATATTTGCCATACATATTGATTATATTCATCACAGGGAATTTGTACTTGTACATAATATATCTTAATTCTTTTTTTCTCATTTCTCTGTCCTCCCTTCAACCCCCTCATTTATATAAGCTTTCTTACAGATTTAACTCAGAAATAACAGTAGCAATACCACTGCATGTTAACATAAATAATAAAGTACAGAGCAACCATATAAAAAATGAGAAGAGTGGTATTGTTTTCCATTTTTGTAAATATCTTTAATGTCTGGCTTAACAAGAGTTGGACTTTGATATTTATGAGTGAATACATTCAATCTGTCACAGTATCGCATCATGGGGCTTCTGGAGAAATTCACTCATGAAAAGAAAGCATGAGGATAGGCAAATGATGTCACATTGTTACATTGCTATGAAAGCAATTCTGGCCTGATGGACACTCTGAAGGACTCTTGGAACCCTAGAGGTCCCTGGCCCACACTTTGAGAACTAGTAAGCAATGCATGGTAGGGCTGGCTCTGAACAGCACTATCTGCTTCTGAGTCCCCTCCCCCTTTTCCCTTTCATTGTATATTGTCCCTCACTAAGGAAAAAACACACAGCAGGTGGTTTCGAATGGTATCATGGAATTGACTGTTTCACATGAAAGCCTCTCTGTCTGAGGTTGAGCATCTCCAAACATCTGAAATCCAAAATCTGCAGATTTTTGAACACCAACATGACACAACAAGTGGAAATTTCCATTGAAGCAACACGCACGTTACTTAAAATATTGTAGAAAATTACCTTCAGGGTATGTGTATGAGGTGTATATAGAACATGAGTGATTTTTTGTTTAGACTTGGGTCCCCTCCCTTAGATATCTCATTATGTACAGGCAAATACTCCAGAATAAAAAAAGAAAATCCCCAATTCAAAGCACTTCCAGTTCCAAGCCTTTTGGATAAGGCTTGGTTGTGGATACATACTCAGTCTGTCCTTGTCATTCAGTGATGGTGCCTTCCTTCCTTAATAACACAGACACAAAGCTGCTTTCCTTTCAATGTGTAGGAAGGACATCCTCATCTCTGGTTCAGACGATTCTGCAAACCTCTGAGATTCACAGAACCCACTCTGTGCCTCCTACACCCAGGTCAAGTGATTGTCTGAAAAGCTGCTACCAGGGACAGGAAAATAGCTACTAAGCTCCTGCTCAAAGCTGTCCAGGTAAATCAATGGCTAGAAGCTGGAAATTCTGTTTCCAGTGACTTGGCCTCCTGTAGGGGTTTTCCTTCCTTTCAGTACACCGGTGGCACTACCTGTGTGTCAGCCTCTGTCCCTCAAACCAGTTCTCGTTCCTAGAAGAAGGTAAGAATGAAGACCGCAGGGCACAGGTGCTCGCAGGCAGAGAGTGCCTAACCACTGGGTGTGAGGACTCCACGCCCCGGGCCTTTCGCCTTTTCAGGAAGCCATGAGAATACACGCGGTCTTGGAAACCATCCACAAGTTGAGCATCCCTAATCCGAAAATCCAAACTCTGAAATGTTTTTGACACTAACATGATTACCTGACCTGCACATTTCCTCTGGTATCTTGGGTTTCTGGATTAGGGGTGTTCAGCTGGTAAAGCCTACACAAATACTTCAAAATCTGAAAGCTGAACCACTTCTAGTTCCTAGTATTTTCGGTAAGGGATATTCGATTTGTACTGGCTTCAAAATGGGAAAACTAAAATTAGAATGAGTAAACATTAAAGATATACGATACTTAATGTTTGGTTAATTTCATTCATTGTTTTGGTAATCAAAAATATTTCATGTAGAAGCAATATGTGTACTGGGGTTCTTTTTTAACTACTAAAAATTCCCAGATATGCTAAGGTAATTATTGATAAAATATTAGACAATTATAAATTAAATCATTTTCTGGTAGATGATGTATTTCCAAAGGAAAAGTATGAAAATATATATATTAAAAAAAACAAACCCCGAAACAAAAACCTGCCAGCAGTAAATTTATACTGAGGTGTGGTATGGTCGTGGTGCACACCTGTAATCCAGCACTTGGGAGGCTGAGGCAGGAGGATTGCTGTGAGTTCAAGGCCAGCATGGGTTACAAAGTGAGTTCAAGGCCAGCCTAAACTACACAGTGAGACCCTGTCTCAAAAAGACCAAAAAAAACCAAAAAATTACATTGAATGTGGGGGTTGCCATTTTTGTTTGTTGGCTATGATGTAGGGGTGGAGTCTCTGGAAATATTACTTATATTTATGAAGGGTTTTCAGACTTTCCTGGGCTGTCTTCAGTATTCAAGGCATAAGAGTTAGACTCCCAAAAAAGTTCTTTTATCAAATCAGTGGTTTAGAAAAGTTGGACATGTAAGGCAAAAGGCCAAGGAGCAGGCTGCAAGCCATTCTGTTTCTTGGATTCATTTTTCAAAGCCTCCTCCTTGGGTTGCCACCTCCTACTTCTGATTGTGTGTTTCAAAGTCGAAATAAATGTAGTTCTCTGTCAGTTTCTTACATGTTTTATTCTGAACTGATGGCAGATTTCTGACTATAAATGTTACACCATGGAATTCACCAGAAAATCTGTTAGATGTATAATAAGAGTTTAGCTGATGTGAAAGACTGTGGGTTTGTTGGTTATTTTCTATATTTAAATTTCAAATGGTAGAGGAAGAGAGAAAGCACAGCTTAAATGCAATGCCTACCACTAGGGAAGGCCGAGTGGGGAACTTTGATATTGTAGGTGACTACCAGCACGAGAGATCATGAAAGAAGAAGGTAACAAAAGTGAGACACAGGAAAAATGCCAAGAGTGAGTAATAGCCCACAGACTGAAAGTCTAAAACGAGAAAGATATTCAATAGCTACACTTCTCTAGAGGCAGGACATTTCCTCATCCTCAATCTATATTAATAGAAAGTGATATTAACATTGGGATTCTACCGTGTGCTAACAAAAGGTCACATCTGGCAATAAGTATCACTTTCAGTGATACAGTTGACCCAAAGACAAAACTTTGTCATTAGCCTGGCAATAGGAGGGCTGGAGAGAAAAACAAATTATTTTCTATAATCACAGGAGTTTTAAAACTGAGGTAACCTACCCTCAGTCTCTCGTTTGTTTGAGAAAGCTGAGATCCAAAGAAACTGTAGGTTTTGTCCAAAGTCATGGAAGGCATTTAATAAATAAAAGTGCCGCTCTGTGTTCTGGGACTAGTGTATTTGAACAGTGATCTTAGTATATTGGTTCTGAGATCTCCCCTCTCCACTTCAATTACTATTTCAGTATATTTAATATAAATAACACTTCAGTATATTTAGTATAAATAACACTTCACATTTACTGAAGGTTACACACAGATACTGTGCTAAGCACTATAAATCATTTTATTTAATCCTCACAAAATACCCATGGAGAATGATTATATTGCTTATTCCTATTGCTGAGAAAGAAAGAAGACCTTAAGACCCATGATATTTTTAAGGTTTAATCTTTACTAAAGAGATCAAAACATTTTTCTCATTATAAACAAGCAAAGTAGCCATATTATTTTCTACAATCAATGCTCCCTAACCTTAAGTTCTCCATCTGTGGATTTAAACAATTAGAGACTGAAAAAATTTTTGAAAATGTTGTGTCTATATTAAATACCCACAGACTTTCTTTCTTGTCATTATTCCCTAAATAATACAACAACTATTTACATGGCCATTGCACTGTATTAGGCATTACAAGCCATCTTGAGATGACTTAAAGTATATGGGAGGAAGTGTGTGGGTGATATGCAAATTTTTCTTCAAATCCATTTTATTTCAGTGGCAAACGTTATACCATTTTAGATCAGGGACTTGAGTATCATGGAGTCTTGTATCTGTACAGTGACTGCTGCCAACCTCTTCAGGAATGACTATGTATACATATACAAAGTATGTTGTCAGAAGAAGAGGGCGGCTGTCAACTTCTGACCAATGGGCAGGTCTCAGACCCATACCTTACATCCAGACGCCTGTGCCCAGGGCCCAACCACCATGCTGAGGGTCACCTAGACAGATACTAACATTTACAGCACACCATGAGGGATATAGCATGAGGAATGACAAACCTTGAATGTGATTTTTCTTGATGCCATAAAATGAACAGCAAAAGGAAGCAGAAACCATGGAAATGTTTGAAGTTCCAGGTCAACAATTTGTCCTGTGGTATACAGGGGTGTGCTTGGGGCAGGGAGGGCATTTATTGGACTTCAGGATAGGGGTTTGTGCTACTCAGTTCTAATTGTTATCGATGAGCCACACAGTTCTGCTTGTGTTCTTTGCCATCTCAGATGACACCCACTTGGGTGTTCAAAGCTGAAACCTTTGGAATTGTTTCTGATTCTTCCTTTCCTTCACTCTTCAGATCCCACCCACTGGCAAGTTCTGCTGACTCTGGATCTAACCCATATTCCCAACCCTGCCCTTCTCTTGTTCTCTGCTACACACTACATACAAACCACTGTGGCCTCAGGCCTGTACCACTGCCCCCACATGGCCACAGCTACAGTGTGTGTGATCGGGCCTCACCATGCTTTCTGACTAGCCTGGTTGTCCTCAACTCTCTCTAGCCTTGTCTGTTTCTGGAACATACTGAGCTCCTTCCTGTCTTTGGGCCTTTATACCAATGGCCCTTGAATGCTCATCTTCCTGTTTTTTGCTTGGACTACTCCTTGTCATTTAAAGATACCAGTTTAAATGTCATCTCTTTAGAGAGACCTCTGATATCCCAAGCTAAAGAAGTCACCCAGACTCTTCCTATAACCCATTGGGCTCTGCATTGCACATGTTAGTAAGTGCTGTTTTCTCTTCCGTCTTCCTTCTTTCCCTCTTTCCTGCTCCCTTGTCTTTTCCAGGAAAGCATGGCCTTTGGGGTCTTGTTCCCTGATATTTCCTAGTCTAAAACAGTCCTTGAAAGATAGTAGTAGGTATTCAATAAACACTTGGTGAGTATAATGCTTCATCCAACAAGGAAGGAATGGGCCTGTTTCACAAGATTGTACTGAGCATATTTAACAAACGTGGTAACACAAACACACATATACACACCCTCACACATGATTTTATAGGGGCAGTACAACAGGGAGAACTTCACTGGAGCTCAGAGCACAACCTTGGGCCCTGAATTACATGTCGAAGGCAGGAAGTAAATATAAGTTTTACAATAACAGGAGGCCATGTGGTAATTACAAAGGAGAATCCAGACATGGTCTTGTGGTCAGAAAATACATTTGGTCCTGGCCACACACAGCCTTAGCATTAGTCACTTGTCTGTCTTCAGATCCGGCTACCAGTTAAGAGGGTTTCATGCCAGCTGGGAATAAAAGTTGACTGCTATGTATTTCTTCAGTTAAGCTTGAATATTTTTCTAAAAGCACTTTTCTTTGGAAAGTAGTAACACATGAAGACAATACTATACAAATATTCGTTGAATTCTTGAAATGCTTAATAGACTGTCCAGATTATTTTACCCCTTCTATTCTGGGACAGCAAAATTGGAAGGGCTGAGCTAGGGCATGGAACATTTTGGGGCCACCTGGATGTGCAAAAGCACATCAATTCCCAGTTTGAAGCTCCACTGTTCTAGCAAATGTCTCAGCTGACTCTGGGTTGTTTCTTCCATCCAGCACTCTACAGCGGGGGCTACCAGTGCCCCCTCCTGTGGACTCAGATCCCGCTCAGCTCTAAGACAAAACAAAGAGTGGCAGCAGGCTCACTTTCTTTGGTGGGAATTAAGAGGTGCGTGCATATGGTGCACTGAGAGCCACTCTCTCTGTGTGTCCAGGTCTGTAACTGAGCTTCTTCCTCAGATAATTTATAATTACAGAGGTCTATAGCATTAATGATAATAAATAAATACATGTTTGGATTGCATTACATTAGCTCAATCTGTGTTGCTGAATTTTTTCTTAGTTGTGTCTGGGATGGAACTCAGAGCCTTATACATGGCCAGGGTGGATACATACCCAGCCCGCTACCCTGAATTATAAATTATCTGAGCTTCTTCCTCAGGTGGCCTGTTCTGAATGCCAGCTGCTTAGCTGGGCCAACCTGCCATTCCCCATCTACAGGGAACTGAATCTGAGATCCCAGTTCCCTGCTGTGTGGGAACAAATGCTGCAGAATTAAGATGCTGACTGACCCAAATAAGATCTACACAATTAAAGGTTTCCCAGATGCTAAAATTCTCACAGCATGGCCAATCCAACAAACAGAAGTATCAACAAATATATTCAGGGTAGTGAGCTGGGTATGTATACACCCTGGCCATGTATAAGGCTCTGGGTTCCATCCCAGACACAACTAAGAAAAGATTCAGGGAACACAGGTTGAGCTAATGTAATGCAATTCAAACATGTATTTATTTATTATCATTAATGTTCTCTGCAATTATAAATTATTACTGCTATCATCATCATCATCATTATTACTACTACTACTGTGGCCCAAGACTCTGTATTGGCAAAAAAAGAAATCCCTACCCTCAGGGAGCTCAGTCCTTGAGGGACAGGCACACACAAAGGAAGGCCATCTTGTGAGGATGCCTCAAACATGAGATAGCGTGGAAAAGCGGTTCCGGGAAAGAAGAGGGTCCACCTCTCCACAGAGCCAACCCCTGGGGTAGGTAGGTGATGAGGAGGACCATTCTACCTACATTTTCTGATGTAACTTCGCTGCCTCCTTAAATCTCAATGTTCCATTCATTATCACCTCAGGTCAACATTCTGACTAATGGTCTTTCTTCTCTTAGCTATTATTTGGCCTCATCTCAGGTTCTAGGTGCTTGGAGAAGCTATCCCTATCCAGTCCAATCCAACCCCACTCAATCCAATCCAACCCACCCCACCCCAAGCCAGTCTTTCTTTGAGATCCCACAGCACCTACTGTCTATACTGTATTCTTGGAGGGGATTTCTTTTCAGATACACTGAAGACCATCATGGATAAGCATGGTGTGTTCATTATTGACTGCTCTGTGCTAAGCACAACAGCAAACACCAGGTATGGATACAAATAGGACTAACACCACATCTGGGAGGAAAGACACACAAATATTCAACATCCTGTGCAAGGAGTGACATGTATATGTTTTGTACAAAGTACAAAAATATCTTTGGAGGGGAGGAATCAAGGTGACCCTCCTTGCAAAGATGATGACTAAGCCAGGTTCTCCAAGGAGGTGTGATAAGAAGCAGGAAGGCTGTTTATATGATGAAGCCTACAGCATTTAATACCATGGGACCTGACGCACACCTGTAATCCCAGCACTCAGGAAGCTGAGGCAGGAGTCTAAGTCTGAGCCAGCCTGGGCAACTTGGCATGACCCTATTAAAAAGGAAGGAAGGAAGGAAGGAAGGAAGGAAGGAAGGAAGGAAGGAAGGTCTGGGAACAACCCACTTGGATTTGGCTGGTTGTACTACTTTATTAGGTAGGTGTTCTTTTTTTTTTTTTTTTTTTGCAGCACCGGGGATTGAACTCACGACCTTGCGCCTGCCAGGCAGGTGTTTAGGCCGCTGAGCTAGATCCCCGGCCCTTAGCTAGGTGTTCTTGGGCAAGTTATTTCACTTTTATCTGCCTCAATCTTCTGAACTATAAAAGGGAGCTAATGATGGTATAGTGCTATAAAGGGTTAAATGAACTAACATGAAAAATTCTTAAATGGTGCCTGGCACCTAGCAAGTGATCTAAATATTGTTACTATGTTACTAATATTGCTACTTGAGTTCCTAAAGACTAGCATGCTGTGGGTACCTGTAATACATGTGTTCAGTTAAATGAAAGTGATGTGCTACAGGATTACCTAAGAGAAACCACAGATGGGCTGACCAGGGTTCTAAATGGGATGAGCTCTTCCAAGCCATGGCAACAGGAAAGCCCAAATTAGCTTAGGCATTGCTAGCTGACACAGCACTATCAACATCTTCAATTTGCTGTCTGCTTTCCCTTCCTGGCTCTTTCAACATACTCTTCTGAAGAGCTTGAATGTGCAGTGAATGAAGAGTTTCAGTGTTTCCTGAAAATGAGCTGACATGTTAAGAAGACATTCTCTTGTCCATTATCAGGAACTTATTAATTCATCTACTGTAATTTCAGAAGTGTCCTTTGTCTTCAGTTGACACTGTATGTTAATTTGCCTCCACCTGTTAAATACTGTCAAAATATAAGTTTTAAAATAGTCAAAACCCTGTGCATTCAACTGGTGGAAGAAATAATCAATTAGTTGTGATCGGGCCATATGTTATCCATTTCAAGTCACTAAGTACTGAAAACAGCCCCAAACTCAGCACTCACACTTAATCTCTCCTTAAAAGAGAAGGGCTGATGATCATCTCTGTGTCACCAAGCAAGGGCAGAAATATATGTATTATGTATTTTTTGGGGTTCTTTTTGAGACAGGGTCTTGCTTTGTAGCCCAGGCTGGCCTCGAACTCATAGCAATCCTCCTGCCTCAGCCTCCCAAGTGCTGGGATTACAAGCATGAGCCACCGTGTCCACCCTCTGTACGTATGTTTTCTGGCACAAGGTCTTGCTGTGTCAGACTGGCCTTGAATTTGTTGTGCACCCATGCCAGGCTTACCCTGAACTGGCAGTCCTCCTGCCTCTGTCTCCCCAGTGCTGAATCACAGCATGCACCACCATGTCCAGCTCAAAGCAGGAAATCTAAAACACATGTTCTACTACTTGGTTCTGGACAATTAACTAGAAAAATCATCTAACAGGAAAAGTCTGATTAGTTTCACTGAGAAGGTCTACAACTCTCAATTATTAAGATTTACAGTAAAGTCAGAAGCAAGCCAAGACTGGAAGAAAAGATATACCCTCAGGGGTCATCTACCTATCCTTGCTTATTTTAGAGGATTATAAATTACCACCTGTCCAGGTACCCAGGATGCTATATGTAAGCTGCTTCTTCTCCCTGTCTGTTTTCTACCTTTGAGCCATCCTGGCTGGTGTTTCTTCTTCATTCTCACGCCCCCAGCACTTCCTATTTAGATTGCTGCAAAAAGTTCTATTTCCTTCAGTCCCTTTCCCAAGGGTACTCTTTCTATTCCAGCTAGTCATCTTTCTAAAGCCATGTCTCTGATGTGACAAGAATATTTTTTTTTTTTTTGCGGCACCGGGGATTGAACTCACAACCTTGCGCTTGCCGGGCAGGCTCTTAGACCGCTGAGCTAGATCCCCGGCCCTGGTGTTTCTGAGACAGGGTCTCACTATGCTGTTCAGGCTGGCCTTGAGCTCACTTTGTAGCTCGGGCTGGTCTCGAACTCACAACGATCCGCCTGTCTCAGCCTCCCGAGTGCTGGGATTACAGGTGTGAGCCACCACGCCCGGCTGACAAGAATATTCTTCATTAAGGTGGCTCAGGGTCCTTGGCTAGGACACACTACTGCACATTCTCCATTTTCTTCTGGACAAATTCTATTTTTGGAGAATAGTTATTTAGCTTGAACTCTTTGAATCTAGTACTCTTCATGACTAAGTAGGATTGACTGAAGATTCATGGGCTTATTCATTACATTTGTAAAACTGAAACAAATGATGAAATAAAGTCCAGAGATCAAAGTATTTAAAAAAGAAAGTTTAAGACTTATAATTGCTAGGGCCGGGGATATAGCTCAGTGGCGTAGCACCTGCCTGGCAAGCATGAGGTCCTGAGTTTGGTTCCTAGTAATGCCCCCCCCCCCCAAAAAGGACTTATAATTGCTCAACCTTAAAAATGCAGTGTTTCAATTTCGCATAAGACAAGGACTATGACACTATTTCAATACCTGATCTTATTTCTAAATGTATTAATCTACTTATAGTTATGGTATTTCAAGCTTCTCTGATCCCCAACATGGCAATATATTGCCATTTAATTTATATAATCTCTATGTCTCTTCTAATTTCAGAGCTCTAGACAAAGCAATAATGAAATACTTGTATATAACATGAGATGCCTCACAGAATAAAGCTAGCTCTAATATCATAATATTTTGTAAAGCTCGTCAAAGTAAATAATATATTGTAATGCTCAAAAGGATAAAAGGTAAAAGAGCTACTGAGTGTGTGTATTTTGGGGAAAGTGCAGTGAGGAGGTACCTCTGTTACCAGTGGTGACGGAGTCAGGCACATTTGTCAGCACCCACTGCTGTCCTCAGACTGCCGTGGCCTGCACGTGTATCCTCCAGACCCCATGGAATCAAACATTTACTCCACAGGATTTACTGAATGTGGTAGTTACAAAATGCCGGGTATTATTAGTATCAGCTAAACATGCTCTTTTCTCCTTTGCAGACGTAGTATCTACCTGAATAAAGGGTATTAAGATTGATCTTTGAACCATCTAAAAACTGTTCTTTATGGTGATACAATGTACTCACGTTTAAAAAACAAGAAAGCCAGAATAATTCCCAAAGTATATTAAATATGGAAGAAATTTTAAAAAGTTGAGGGTCCAAATCTAGTGAAGCTTAACAACCCCGTCAACACAATGCCAGGGAAGCCATCCGAACTGTAGCTCAGCTCCTCAGTCTGGTCACATGGTCAGAGCCAGTCAGGGCACGGCTTTCTGAATTTTGAATTCATAGACTCTGGTCAGTGCTGACATCTGTTTCCAGTTTTCAGGGTTCTGTCTGAAGTTAGCCTAAGAGAAAATATACCCCCTCAAAAAGAATCCTGTTGATTAGAAGGAAGAAATTAGTAGAAGTGAGAAAAAGAGGGAAAGGAAAAGGGAGAGAGAAATGAAGGAAGGGAGGAGCAGAAGATGGGAGGAAGGAAGGCAAGAAGGAGCTAATAATGGCTGAGGGAGATTTGCAGAGACCAAGGAGAGGTCCCTTTGGTGGAACACCCTGGAACAAAGCTGTTGCCATCCCCATGCCACTTTCCATCCTCTTTAAAACCTTCCCCACGAGCAAAGGAAAACACATGACTTCAAAATCAGGATCAGCTTAGGACACAGCTCTTGTGAATGTGTACAATAGATGTGAGTCATTTGTTCGTTTTGTAAACATGAAGAAATCACATTTTAAAAACTTCCTCCTTCATGACATTCGCGGAGCTTTACAATACGCTTCGCGTGGAACATGCACTCTTTTTCTTGCCCACATCCAAAGATGTCAAGGGGGACAGGTTCTCTTGCTCAATGAAAGCGCACACATTCTGGGTAGGTGACAGTTGGGTGGCAGGGACAGGGAGACAGAAGCGGAACAGACAGGCTGGATGCCCGTGGGCCTAGGCTGTGCCATACCGAGCGCAGGGTACTGAGAAGCAGCCCGTGTGAGCCTTTGGCCAAGGCCTCTCTCTCTGCCTTCCTCTGGGAAAGCTTCCAACTCAGGGGTTCCCAGAGGGCCCCCTTCCCTCCACCTTGGGGCA
>RJWT010044795.1:0-11724 GCA_004365215.1 Cuniculus paca
CTATCTTTTTAAAAGCAAAAGTAAGATTATACTATTAATATTGTTTTGTAACCCTTCTATATTACTTAATGAGTATCAGCATATGTTAAATCATGCATTTCTGCAGTATAATGTTATAGTTAAATAATGTACCATTGTTTAAATTTGGCAAAATTTCTTTAACCTAGTAATTTATTACAGGATAATTGGAGTGTTTCAACTTCTCAAAATCACTGAGTGCTGTTATGATATCCTGAGACTTACACTTTTTGTTGAGGACAGATTATTTCATTAGCGTAAAGTTTTAGAAACAGAACTTCTGGGGCACTTTTAAATTATTTATTTACTTATTTATTTATTTTAAAGAGAATAAAACAATACAAAACAAAACAGAACAAAGCAAATCAGAACAGAACAATGCAAGCAACACAAGACTTCACAACAAGACAACAGGAAATCAACGGTGGCTACCATAATGTCTCTTGTTTTCTTCGAAATAGTTGTCCATACCTTTACACACAATACAATCAAACAAAACAAAATAGTATAAAACCAATCAAAACAAAAGAATAAAAGCATTATGGGACTTCAAAAAAAGACGATAGGAAATCAAAAATGGCTTCCATAATGTCTTTTGTTCTCTTCAAAATAGCTGTCCATACCCTAATACACAATGAAATCAAACAATAGAAAACAGACTAAAACCAATCAAAACAAAAGAATGAAAGCATTACAGGATTTCAAAACAAGACAACAGGAAATGAACAATGGTTACTATAATGTCTCTTTTTCTTCAAAATAGCTGTTCATACCATCATGCATAACAAAATCAAACAAAACAAAAAAAGAAAAAATCAGAATAAAATCGATTAAACAAAAGAATGAAAGCATTATAGGACTTCAAAACAAGATAATTGGAAACCAACCATGATTATCATAATACATCCCATTAGGCTCAAAATAGCTTCCCATCAGACACAGTAAAATCTAACAAAACAAGACAGAACAGAACCAAACCTAACAAAATTGTGAAAACATTACAAGAGTTCAAGACAAGACAATAAGAAATTAACACTGGTTACCACCTTCTTCTCCTAGGTGTTTCCTCCCCTATCACTTTCATAATATCTATTGTGTTTTTGAATCCCACTAACTCCTGATTTTTATGCTAGTGTTCATCCGTACGAGTTCAAATTGTTTCGCCCATGAACATGATCTCCAGTTGCATCCATTTATCCTACTTTATAGCTGGGTAGCTTTCCATTGTGTGAAAATACCATGTCTTTCTTATCCATTCTGCAGTTGATGGGCAAGTTACCCTTGCTTTTTTCTGGTCTCCTGTCACATGGAACAATTGTTTTTCCCCTTTGATTTTCCATCTATGAATTTCCTTTCCAGTTAAATGTGTTTCTTGTATACAGTATATTGATGGATCTTGTTTCTTGATCTACTCACCTTGTGTTTCTTTTTATTGCTGAACTGAGGACATCTACATTAATGATTACAACTAGCAAACATTGGTTGTCTCTGCCATGCTATCCTCCTGTTGTTGGCCCTTTGCTTTTCCCCTTCATTCAGTTTCCTGTCTTGTTTAGCAATCCTCGTCTGCTGCTGTTCCTGGAACCATGGTCATCTTTATCTCTCTCTAGAGTATCCTTCAGCACTCTGTAGGGTTGGTTTGGTGGTCATGAATTCCTCCAGTTGTTCTTTATCATTGAAGTATCTTATTTTTCCATCAATTTTGAAAGATATCTTTGCAGGGTACATCAATCTGGGCTGGAAGTTGTTTTCTTTCAGGACTTGCAATACTTCACTCCAAACTCTTCTTGACTTGATGGTTTGTGTTGAGAAGTTTGCTGTGATTCTGATGAGTTTTCCTTTATAGGTGATCTGTTTCTTTTCTCTAACAGCTTTTAATATTCTGTTCTTGTGTTGAATTTCTGGGATCTTGATTATTATATGTCTGGGTGTAGATTTGTTTTGGTTATGGCTGGTTGGAGTTCTATATGCCTCACTTATCTGTATACCAAATCTTTTCCCCATGTTTGGGAAGTTTTCTGCTATTACTTCTGTAAATAGCATTTTTATTTCATTTGTGTTGACCCCTGCTTCTTCACTGATACCTGTCATTCTTAAATTATTTGTCTTCACATCATCTTACAGCTGTTGGATTGTTATTTCTTGGTTCCTTATTATTTTTAAAAGCTCTTTCCTTTCACGATTGCTAGCTGCAATCCTGTCTTCAAGGTCTGAAAGTCTATCTTCTGTCTCTTTCAAGCAGTTTTGCCAGCTTTCAATTGACTTTTTAATTTCCTGGGTATCTTCTTGAATCTGTTTCATGCATTGTAATTCCTTTCTATATTGTTCATTCAAGGTTTCTATCATTTTCTTATGCTCCTCTTTTTTTAATCTATGTTTTCTTTAGATATGCTGAGCAGTTCTTTCATTATATTTTTCATTTCTTCTTTACCTGAGACATTATTTCTGATCTGATTACTTTTAAAGTCTCATGAAATTGTTTCTTTACTTCAGTTGTTATCCTCTCAGAGATTTCAGGTGTGTGACTTATATTTTCTTCCATGACTGCATCTCCCAGACTTGTTCTGTGTGGGCTGGAGGTCTGAGATTGCCTTTTGCTCCTTCCTCTTGTCATTCTCCTAGGTTTCTCCCAACAAGCTTGTTGTGGGGAACTAGGTACTTCCCACAAAGGTTGCCCCTCGAAGGTGTAGGGGAATGGGACAGGCACCTGAGTTCCTCTGACCCCCGGTTTACAAAGAGGTAGCAGGGTGTGGGGCGGGCTTCTCCAGACCTGCACAGCTACACTGGGGCTTCCCCAATGGCCAGGGGTGATGGGCTTACCTGGCCAGGAGTGCACAGGGCTTACCTAGCTGAGTGTCCCTCATCCCGCTGGCTGCCTGCAGGAAGTAAGCTTTTCAGTGTTGGCGGATGGCAGTGAAGGCGGATCTGTTGGTTTTCTCTGCCCATGCTGGCTGCAGGAGGCAGCCTTCCCATGGCAGGGGCCAGCAGGTAGAGGTGGATCTGCTGGTCCTCTCTTCCTGCACTGGCTGTCTGCAGAAAGCATGTTCCCATGGCAGGGGCTGGCAGACAGAGGCAGATCTGCTGGTTCTCTCTGCCCATGCTGGCTCTAAATTTTTTAGATTGTATCATCAAATTATTTTCCAGAAAAATACTGACTATATTTCTTAGTATGCACTTCTTTTTTTTCTATGTGTGATTCTGAGGGAAATATAAGGTGATAGTAGATATGATGTGCAAAGAGGTTATTTGCAGTTGAGACAATATTCCTAAGGGTGAGTCCTCCTCCCGCTCCATTTTGCAGGGTGCATTATTGTACTGACCCAGAAGAGAATTTTTGTTTGATACAGGAACTAAAATATTGAGCGATGTAGATATTTTTTACTTTGACAGAAATACCAAAACATCCTCAAGGTATCACATTATATATCATAATTCTTCCTTGCAATTTTCACACACTTATTTTCTCTAATTGAAATAGATACTAGTCTCCTTTATCCTAATAACTTCCAAAATAACCTTAAGTAGAGCTATGATCTTGTAATTCCTTTTTTTAAAATAAGTCCAATCTTTCATGTTATCATCCACATCTAACCAAACTGTTACACATCTCCTTATAACTACTATTTTCTTGTTTATTATTCTTTTGCCTTTTTCTTTTTATATTCTTTCTTTTACCTGAAAAGCAAGCCTGATCCCTAACAGTTTTTCTGTGAATTCCAAAGGGTACTTTGTTTGGTATCCCTTTCCTCATTCGTAAACAAGCTGTTGTTCACCGCTTTGTTTTGAACTTGCTTAATGCTTTGTCTTTGATAGGGCACTCACATTTTACTTTAGGGTAACCGGTGATTACTGACCTATATGACACCGTCTCCCATCCAATAAAATATGAGCTTAATAGTGCACAGGAATGGTGATATTCATTTTATACCCTTCTTAGAGCATATTTTACATGTAGCTTAATAGATAGTAAATATTTGTTTTAAGAGTAATGAATTTGTTGACTGGATTATGGTATTTTGAGTCCTTAATGCTAACACCTGGTATTTATTAACTTTTTGAGTGCCGTCATAGGTCAGTTTATCCTTATAATCATGCTTTGATTTGCTAAGCAACGAAGTTGGATAAAATCCAGGGACATTTGGGGACAGAGTCCAGGTCTCCTTAGCCATGTACAGCTCTATCCACAAGAGGGTGCTATTGGGTAAAATATCTTAAAAGTGAATTGATTTTAAGAAGCTGTAACAAGCTGCTCCTGAGTAAGAACTTAGCTGTATGTTAAATAATCATGAAGAGCTTTGCAATATTTTGAATGTAATCCTTATACATTAAGGACATACACCAATGAACCATAAACATTGGTAAGTGCTATATAAGTAAATCACTTAGGAATCTCTGGATTATTATTTAGGGTAGAGAGGGTTATTGTATTAATGTAGGCAGACAGAAAGGTGATAATAAAAGATAATTAATCAGAACAGTTAGCCAGTGATGTGGTCTTTGGAAAGTTGTGAGTTTCCCATGATTGCAGATATCCAAAGCAATGGGCATCATAGACTTTATTCTTTATTATCTTGGAAACTGACAAATGACTTCAATAAACTTAAAATTTTATGATAAACTGAACCCTAGAATTTCAGTATGTGTGTAAATTTTTTCCCTGATTTTCTTGATTAGCCTAATTTTCAGTCTTTAGAAGGACTGATATTTGTTTAAAGTCATTCAAACAGTAAATCTGATTAAATTAGTAAAAGCAAAGAACAAAGGTTAGAGGAACACTTCAAGTTTCTTGAAAATCTAACTTGAATTTAATGCAATGAAATATAAGGAAGGTCAAATTTGCAGAGACAGAAAGTTGAATAGTAGTTGCCAGGTGTCTTAGTTATTTTCTCATTGCCAAGACAAAATAGCCAACACCCAAAGTTAAAGGAGGAAAGGCTTATTTAGTTCAGTTTGTAGAGGTTGCGGTCATAATTGGCTGGGTCCAAGGCAGGGTAGGATTGCAGAGGAGAAACAGTTCATGGTGAACAGAAGGTAGCAAAGTGACAAGCGGGGACCACAGTTCTTTCCATTCCTTATAGCTTATCCAGGCTACACAGGTGGATAGCATTCAAAGCCTTAATCCTAATGCCTTCGATCCTTGCATTGTACCATGAATCGATCCCAGTGTCACATATTCTTGGTACGGCCACCTTGGAAAAATCCCCACCTACGACTGCATGAAACTTGTTGAGAGGCATCTAGATACCAACTGTAACACCAGGGGAAGGAGGAGTGTTAAATACTAGAGAGGGAGTTTCAATGTGAGAAGATGAGAAAAACTCTAGAGAATGATGCATGGTGGTAAGGATTATACAACATCATAAATGTACTTAGTGCTTCTGAACTGGGTACTTGAAAATGGTTAAATAATAAATTTTGAGTTATATTTTACTACAATAAAAAGAAACATAGTGGAAGTGATTTCATCTTGGTAAATTATCTCTAAATAGTTTGAAATCTTACTTGAATTTAATGCAGTAGGATGTAACGCAAGTGCTTCTTCTTATCTTAGTAGATAGAGACAGTTTGACTTTGGCTTTTTTTTAAATCACCAAGCCACTATGCAGGTCAGGTGTCTGCAAGGAGAGTTGAAGATGACCTGGAAGCAAGGGTAGAAAGCTTCACTCCCAGGAAAAAGTAGAGCAGTGTTCGGTGTCATTGGGCAACCTGCTAATGGTTCTAGAGCTCTGCCCAGTTGTATAGATATCTTACAGTGAAGAACATCATAGTTGCTGGTGATTTTGGCTTTTTAAATGCTGAGTTAGACTAGGGATGGAGAAATTCTTGAAAAGTTCCTCACTTGTAGGCTGGAAAGGTAAATGGCCATCAACAAGTTAACTAAGACTCCTTTTACATTTAAGACTAGAGAATATAAATTATGTATCTAATTACTAGTTAAGATGAAAGTTGAGGAATTGGAGAAAAAAAGGATGATCAAGTGATAAGGAGAGGGATACAAGAAGAGTAACATACACAGAGAAAATATTGAGATATGCTTGGAGGTTGAACCCTCAATAGAGAATTAATCACCGATAATTGTAATATTGATTAAATTGGTGGCTATCAACTGTGCTTCAATAACTATGCTTTTTGCAGTACTAGAGATTAAATCCAGGGCACTCTAGCCTGAGTTACACTTCCAGCATTTTTTATTTTATTTTTAGATAGGGTCCTATGAAGTTGCCCAGATTGGCCTCAAAACCGTGTTTTCCCTGCACCAGCCTCCTGAGAAGCTAGGATTATAACCATATGCCATGGTGGTTGCTGATAAGTCTGATCCCCACCCATCCCACTTCCCAGCCACCCAACTCCCCAGAACACCTGATTCTCAGCTGCCTGAGCCCAGGAACAGTGCCTACTCTGCTAGGACATGACACACCTGCCCCACCTGCTAGGTCATAGTGCTCATTGCTATAGCTGGGTACTCACCATTCTTGTTCCCCTGATCTCATGGCCCCTTTCACGTAACCCCACCTAAGCCTGCCCCACTGGCCCCCTACCCTATTCATAAAAGATCCAGCTCAACAAACGTGACTCAGACTCTCCTTTGGAGTTACTCCAAGAGGTCCCGCTTGAAACCCTATGTTCAGGCTGGCACTGTGTTCTCTCCCTGAGTTGTCACCATCTACTCAACATCTGCCAGCTTGTATTTTTGAGTTCAAATGTAAAGTATTTGGGACAGTAACAATGATCAGAGCAGGTTTGCCCTGAGAACCAAATACACTTTTTCACATTGTACCTCCCACCCTTAGCTTTATCTCCTTCAGGTTATTCAGCCATCTATTCGTCCATTTGTGTATTCATATGTTGAGTAAGTTTTGACGGTGGATCAACTGCTAACTGGCTAGAGGATGTGAGGATGATGAAGTAACTGACAGGTTTATAGTTTTGTACCTAAGCAAAACTTTTGTATTTGTACCTGCATGCCCCTTCAGGGTTACTGACATGGTTGAAATTTTGAATTTCAAGTATAAGAATTCTCTAGGTTTCCTTTATAAAATCATTGTGAGAGTGTGTGTGCGTGCGAGGTTGTGTGTGGTACTCAGACTGCAAAGAAAGCGTTGTGTGAAGCGAAGAAGGGAAGGAAGAACTTGCTGCATAGAAACTTGGAGAAGAGTTTAGGAGAGGAGATGGTGATCTCATTACTGCAGTTGTACTTAGCGTGGTTACTGCATAATTTCCTTTTTTGAGAGGCGTAGACTTTTTCTTAAATTATTAAAATATCAGGTGGCTTAGAATTCTAGTTTTATCATACAAGTTCAAAATATTAATGTAACTTTCTTTTTAGAGGAAAAAGCTATGTATTCTGCTGAATTAGAACAGAAAAATTGCTTATTGCTGAATGGAAGAAAAAGGCAGAAAATCTGGAAGGAAATATGTTATCTTTACATGTGGGCTAAAAGAATTTTCTTTTAGTTATTTTATTATTCTTGATATTGCTTTGCATGCTATTTGAGTGATTCCTCTGTATCTAGCCCTCTGCTGGTCAGATACTCAGGATTTCCATGGGAGACCTAAAATTTTGAATAGACATCATGAATGTGAGATGAAAGGACTTT
Organism: Cuniculus paca; assembly: GCA_004365215.1. Classification (NCBI taxonomy): domain Eukaryota; kingdom Metazoa; phylum Chordata; class Mammalia; order Rodentia; family Cuniculidae; genus Cuniculus; species Cuniculus paca. Next base: position 7,617 of record RJWT010044795.1, read on the forward strand.
GGCATTTTTTAGCACACACAGATGTTTTATTGACCTTTTAAAAAATTAATCTTGGGCCAGGGATTTAGCTCAGCAGCGTAAGTGCCTGCCTGGCAGCTGTAAGGTTGTGGGTTTGATCCCTGCTACCAAAAAAAAAAAATTATAAGATTAACTTTATGACTTTCTCATTTGAGCAAAATGTTTTAGAATGCACTGCACACAAATTCAAATACCATGTCTCATCCAATTAGGTCTTTTCTTTGCAGAATCATCCTTTAAAAGATTTCTGTCTTTATTATTATGATGTATTTCACACATACAAAAATTATATATGCAGTATGAATAAGACAAACCCCTATGCATAGAAATGACACCAACACAGCTTGCTTTTAGGTTTTAGAGAAACTTTTCTAAGTCATAAGTAGACTCTAGCAACAGTTGGAAGAAATCACTTACCTGAAATCAGTGATGATTATACTGTTTAGAAATGTTATTGTTTCACACAAGCAAAATATGTTTCCTATAAAGTTTTAAAGTTTTGATTAAATACTAACTCCAAAAAGTGTAGTTAGCATATATAAGAATAGCAATTCAGCGTATACCCACATACCGCCCAGTATAAGAAATAGAATGTCATCCTATGAAGCTTCTTATGCTACCCCATCACAGCTCATTCCCTTCCTAACACTTTGTATATAGACTAGCATTTTAATTTATTGCCTATTTTGCTGATAAAGGTCATTTTACATATCACCTATACAAACAGTGTGGTTACATACTTCCTTATTTATATGTCCTCATCCACATGTACAAGAATTTCTTTGAGGTGTGTATCTTGATTGCTGAGTTATAGGATATATATGGACAACTTTTAAAATTTTTGCCAATCTGACGTGTGGGAAGTGTCTTAGTGAGTTTTGTGCTGCTGTTACAGAGTACTCCACACTGGGAGATCTGTAATGGAAAGGAATGTACTGGTTAACACTTCTGGGCTCTGGAAAGCCCAAGATTGAGGGAGCAGTGTCTGATACAGGCATTCTTGCTGTAGCATCTCATGGTGAGAAGGCAGAGAGAAGGCCACAGAGAAAGAGCAAAATGTAGCTGAACTTGTCCCTTAATGAAGAAATCTTCCTGCCATAATGGAACTAATCTATTCATGAGGGCAGTGATCCTATGGCCCAACCCCCTGACACTACCATATTAGGGATCAAGTTCCCAACACATGTGCTTTGGGGGACACACTTAACTACAAGCAAGATTGTCTTCTTGTAGCTGTAATTCGCATTTCCCTGGTTACTCATGAGGTCAAACATCTTTTGTTTAGTGACTGTGTGTGCTTACTTGTCAGTTCATTGATGCGCTTACAAAGACACATTCCCCCAACACTTTCAGTCAGATCTGGTGGTTCCCAAGAGTCTTGTCTGTCAAACTGCTAGAATGAAAATCCAGATCTTCTTTTAAAACTAATTTTGTTCTTTTTAATATATAATGTAATATACATTTAGAAAAATGAAAAAAAAGAAACTAAGAGGGAAGTTAAATGGGTAAAATAAAAACCAAGTGGTAGAAAAAATAAAATATAAAGATCATTGTTTAAAAAGCTTTAGGGTTAGTTTTAGGCTTTAATAATTTCATAAGTGTGAACTCTGGAAGGTTTTAGATCATCAGAAAGTTTATTTAAATTTATTTTTTATTTTAAAGAGAATAAAACAAAACAAAACAGTAAAACAGGACAAAGCAGATCAGAACAGAATAATGCAAGCAACACAGGACTTCAAAACAAGACAACAGGAAATCAACAACGGCTACCATAGTGTTTCTAGTTTTCTTTGAAACAGTTCTTCATACCTTCACACATAATAAATTCAAACAAAACAAAATAATATAAAACCAATCAAAACAAAAGAATGAAAACATTACAGGCCTTCAAACCAGACAATAAGAAATAAACAATGGCTACCCTAATGTCCCTTGTTTTCTTCAAAATAGCTATTCATATCTTCTCACATATTGCAATCAAATAATAGAAAACAGACTTAAACCAATCACATCAAAGAATAAATGCAGTATTGGACTTCAGAACATGATGATAAGAGATCAGCAATGGCTACCATAATGTCTCATTTTCTTCAAAGTAGCTGTTGATACCATCACACTTAATAAAATCAGCTCTTGAAAACTCTTTAGGGAAAGTTCTAGGCATGTATAAGCCTATACATGCACATCTATCCTTTCTGTGTTAGAGGGAATAACAAAACAAAACACAAGAAAAACAAGAAACAATAAAGACAAATAAATAACAATAACAGAGAGCCCAAAACAATAATAATATAGGCTTTCAAAACAAGATGGTGGGAACATACCAAAGGTTGTTATTTTGTATAGTTGTCTTCAAAAGTTATTCATATTACCAGATGCAGACATGCAAAATTGATCTTATACTATGAATGTTAATTGTTTTGTTCCAAGAACTAATGGAATTAGTAGCACAATCACCTTAGCTATCTTAAGTGTGTATATATATATATATATATATATGTATACAAATTTATAACTTTTTTCTTTTCATTTCCTTCTTTTCTCCTTTTCTCTGAGTTATTTTTGCCTTTGAGAATTTTCTTACCCTTTCACAATATTTATTGAAGATTTTGTGTCTTATTGACTCCTTCAGTTTCTTACACTAGGAAAATAATATGATGTTTACACATGTAAGTTTGATTTATTTCACTTATGAGTATGATTTCAAGTCACATTCATTTACCTAAAAAAGCCTCAATGTGATCCTTCTTTATAGCTGAATAGTATTCCATTGTATAAAAGTACCACATCTTTTTTATCCATTCCTCAATTGATTTGCATTTGGGTTGTTTCCAAGATTTCTCTATTACAAATGGTGCTGCCATAACATGGGTGCATATATATCACTGTGGTATGTTTTCAATTATTTGGAGAATATGCCCAGAAGTGGAATAGCTGGGGAAAATGGGACTTCCAATCCTAGTTTTTTGAGGAACCTCCAGACTGGTTTCCAACAGTGGTTGCACTAGTCTACATTCTCACCAACAGTGGAGAAGGGCTCCTTTTTCCTCACAGCCTGTCCAGGATTTGTTATTGGTTGTTTTCTTGATCTTGGCCATTCATTCTGGAGTTGATGGAATCTAAGTGTTGTTTTAATTTGCATTTCTCGAATGACCAATGATGCTGTATTTATTTGCCATTTGTATTTCTTCAGCTAATAAGTGTGTTTTCATCTCAGATGCCCATTTTTGGATTGGGTCTTTGAATTTCAGGTGCCTGGCTTTTTTTAATTGTTTATTTGTTCTAGGTAGAAGTCCTTTGTCTGAGGGACAGCTGACTAAGATTTTTTCTCAATTCATGGCTTTCTTTTGACTCTGTTGGAGATTTCTTTGACATGTGAAAACTTTTTAATAAGACGAGATACCAGTTGTTAATGCTGTGAAGTATTTCCCATGCAGTTTGATTTTTGTTCATGAATTCTCTGCCTACCCCTATGTCTTCAATATTTCTACCTACTTTGTTTTCCATCAGATTTAGTGTTTCTGTTTTAATATTTAGATCTTTGATCCATTTTGACTTTAATTTAGTGCATGGTGATAGGCTTGGGTCTAGTTTTAGTTTTCAGCATATAGAAAGCCAGTTTTTCCTGCAACACTTATTAAAGAGGCTATCTTTCTTCCAGTGAACATGTTTGGCCCCTTCATCAAAGATAAAATGGCTGAATGTGTTTGTAGTTGTGGTTGAATCTTCTAATCTATTCCATTGATCTTCAGGTCTGTTTTTTTCCCAGTACCATGCTGATTTTATCACAGTAGATTTGTAGTATAATTTCAAGTCAGGGATTGTGATACTTCCTGCCTTGCCTTTGTTGCCCAGAATTGCCTTTGCTATTCTAGGCCTCTTCTGGTTCCAGATGAATTTTAGGAATGATTTCTCTACATCTGTGAGGTATGCTAATAGTATTTTGATTGAATTGCATTAAATCTGTATAACAACTTTGGGAGAATGGCCATTTTCACAATGTTTGTTCTTCCTATCCATGAACAAGGAATGTCTTCATTTTCTGAGATCCTCTTTGATTTCTTTTTTCAGAGTACTGTAATTTTCAATG
>RJWT010044796.1:0-11734 GCA_004365215.1 Cuniculus paca
AAAAAATGTTCTATATTTTTATTTCTGAGTAAGAGTGTGTATTTCAACTTATAAGGCAGGATTTAAACCCTGGGAGGTATCATCAAGCCAGCACCTAAAACTTAGTCTTCAACAGGTTATTCCTCCATTCCTTCAGGCTAGTTGCTTCTGAGAGATTTGAGTTATACTGTAAGCTTAGTGACTCCTAAGCACATGAAACTCAGTGATTCACTTGTTTTTGCTAAATTGAGCACCTTTGTCAAAAGCAAGGTCATATGTTATGTTATCATGGTAAATAAGGTTTTAAATGCACAGAGAGATATTTATAGAAAACATTGTAAGCCCAAAAGGCAAATTCATATGTAGAAAAGATTTCTATTCCAATAAAACCGAACTAGTACCCCCTAGATGAAGAACAAGATCCAATGTAACTAACCTACCACCCATACCTGGCCAGTTTCCTTGAGTAATGAGCCATACTATCTTGGTTACTTTTCCCTCATTGCTGGGACAAAGCACCTGACACCCAAAGTGAAGCAAGGAAAGGTTTATTTAGCTGACAGTTTCTGGAGACTTCGGTCCATAATCAGCTGGCTCCAAGGCAGGGTGGCATGGCACAGGGGCAACACTTCAAGGCAGCAGCCAGAGCAAAAAGGGGAAACCAGCCTCTTCTCCTCCCTGATATTGTACACAAGGAGGGTGTAGCATTTCAGGGAAGGTGTAGCATTGGCAAAAATTTCCTTGTCCTTCTTTGCACAGGATGAGGATATTACATACCCTGGCTCCCTGCTGAGTCTCTCATTTAAACTTCTAAACTTCCCGAGTTGACACAACGTATCAACCATAACAGTACCATGGGCTCAGTGTTAGTCTTTGTTGATGGCACATCGGGTACTTAGGAGAAGTCAAACCCAATTAACTCTGATGAACCCGTGTACAACCTCCACCCATGATGACATCATGCCCCGCCTCCTTCATGAATCTACTAAACAAAAACTCAATTGGCTGGAAAGAATCTGAATGAAGTACATGGGATGGATCATCTGGTCTACCTGATTTTGCCTGCTTTGCTGATTTTGAAGAACTTTTTCTATGATAAATGCCTTTGGTAAATAGTCACATGGGGCATAAAAATCTTTACAATTTGTACCCATTAGAAAAGCACCTTACTTATTTGCCAGGCTTCCTCTTAACTAGTTCTCTTATCCTGTCCTTTCAACATTCTTGAAAATCCTAGCAAGACGATTAGCCATTGCCCATACATTGGTATAGATTCATGCCCCTTTCCATTTCACATTCTAGGAGAGATAAACCTACTAGGTGAAAAACCATAAATACTGCCACAGGTCCTGCCCGTTGGTATTATTTACCGTGTTGGTGATTCTTCAGGATCCCACTGGATAGGACTATAATACAGATGCAGTCTCCTTTTGGGTTGTCTCAGCATATTTTAAAGCAGTACTTATAATTTCAGGCTTGAATTTCTTCTTCCAAAGGGAATTTATTTTTGTGGAGTCCCCAGAAGGCTGTATGTTAGAGGTGGTGGAAATATGTTAATGCAGCAGACAGGGTGTCACTGAAATCTGAACTGCCTGCTTACTAGTGCCTTTAGGGTAAGCTTGAGGTGAACATAACATTTATTATTTCCACTTCGTGATGGGATGTTTTTGTACAGTTTCTATTTTATATGTTTTTGTTCAAAGGAATAGCCTGATCAAAGGATAACTATGGACCCACATTAATTTACTGTTCCCTGGTCAGGCTGTCAGACTACACCAGGGCCATGAACTGTTTCTCCAAAGGAAAATATTTATCTACACAAAATCACCATGGGTTTCCTCTAAAATCCAAGGAGATTGTGCTTCTTATATCAAAAGTATGGGTTACTTCAAAAATTCAAGAAACTTTCTATGACTGAATAGCTTGTTTTTGGTTAAACTTTATTCCAAAAACAACTACAACAGCTGGTCAAAGTAGGTAAAACAACTATTTAAAGGCTTCTCTGAGCAGTCCATGTAAGGCCTTGAAGAGCTGCAAGACTTGAAATATTGGGGACCTGGCCAAGATCCCCAATCTCCCAGGTGAAAGCTTAAGTAAATGAGACAAGCGGCATGACTTTAGGGCTCCAGGAGGGTCAAAACTCTCTAACAAAGTTTAAGACTCTGGGGGCTGAGACAAGGAATGTCTCTGGGCGGCCCATATTTATTAAATTTTCAAACAATGAAGAGATTACTGTGGAAAACACAGGAAACTGAGCGGGATCTTGGGAGTGGTTGAAGGATTTTTCCAAGTAACAGATTATGTTAATTTAGAAGTATTTTAGGAGAAAATCTCCAGATTGACTTTCACTACAGGAGTGAAATGCCTGCAGCTACCATCTCTATCTTGTTAATTGGGGTTGGAGCCAGGCGCCCTCAGCTGTGGCCTTATCTTATCCTTTGAGGCATCTCTTTGTTCTTGGGTTGGCCATGCCACAGCCCTGCATGTGTGTTCAATTTCCAGCTTCAATGGCTCCCAACTTTTTTTTTTGTGGCACCGGGGATAGAACTCATGACCTCATGCTTGCCAGGCAGGCACTTAGGCCACTGAGCTAAATCCCCAGCCCTTATCTTTTTGAGACAGGGTCTCGCTATGCAGTTCAGGCTGGCCTTGAGCTCACTTTTTAGCCCAGGCTGGTCTCAAACTTGCAACGATCCTCCTGTCTCAGCCTTCTGAGTGCTGGGGTTACAGGCATGAGCCACCAGGCCTGGCTAGGCTCCCAACATTGAAAGAAGGAAAGTCTTAGAGGTTGATTTCCATAACCTCAGCAATTTTTGATCTATGTTTGAAATGCATAATAAATACATTCATTGTGTAGAATTGATACATACATAAATCGTATTTTTTTCAGAGTCATCACTGTTCAAGGTTTATTTGATGTTATAGTTGGTATGACACTTGGTTGCATCGTTCACAGGTAGATCTTTCCTTTTTACATTATATGGCAGAGTACACTACTGATGTATATAATACACAAAATAAAATCCTTTAAAACAGTTATACACAAGAAATGCAGTATTGGATTTATACACTGAATCCCAAGCTGTGACCAACTGGGAAAAAAGTCAGATGAGGCTCGATTGGTGAAGTTGTGCAGCAGAGTAACACACACCTGGTTTGAAGGGCGACTGGAGCCTGTGCGGCATTGGCCACGGTGTCTCAGAGGCAGTGGGCTACTTCACACTAACCCGTTTAGGACTACGCAAGTGAAGCACCATCCAGCATCAGGACAGTGCTGTGGGGTTTTGTGAACCATTTCTATCTCTAACTTTGGGAACCTATTTTTCCCCAGCCATCTTAATAGTACTCCTTCAACCACACGTCAGATAAAAAAACTGGCACAGACTCCAACTAAACCCTCCTGTAGCCTAGACAGTGATGTGGTGACACTGGAAGACTTTAAAACTGCAGCTCCTTCTGGATCCCCCTACAGGGTATCCACAAGATAGAGCAGGGGCAAATAAATTTCTTTTTTATTTATTTATTTATTTATTTATTTATTTATTTATTTATTTATTTTGCGGCACTGGATATTGAACTCACGACCTTGCAATTGCCAGGCAGGCGCCTAGGCCGCTGAGCTAGATCCCCAGCCCTAAATTTCTATTTTTAGTTTTTTGAAATATCCCCATGTTGGTTTCCATAGTGGTTGCATTAGTTTACATTCCAACCAACAATGTGGAAGCATTTTTTTTTCCCTCACAACTTCACCGTTTCTTGTTTTTTGAATTCATGATGGTAGCCATTCTTTCTGGAGTGAGATGGAATTTCAGTGATGCTTTGAATTGTGTTTCTCTAATGCCCAAAGATACTGAACAATTTTTCGTGCACTGATTGGCCATCTGTACTTCTTCTGAGAAATATCTAATCGTTTCAGTTGTCCATTTTTTTGATTAAAAAAAAACCAGTTTTGACCCCAGCTTTTTACCTGAGATATTTTTCTATTTGCAGAATAAGAGAATAGAGCACAATTAGAAAACAGAAGTCCTGGTAGGATGAGGAGATAAAAATTTGAGTTTGGGTTGTCTCGGTGGCTAGAATTTAAGCAGTAAATTTCTGGAGAGGAGGGTATAGCAGAGGACACTAGCATTGTGTGTAAATTCCCTTCAGGTGGTTGACCAAATCCGATGTTATGTAAACAACGAGAAAGACTTGGAGAGCCCTGAAGAATGCAGCAGATGTAGGCTAACGACCTGCAGAGTGGCTTTCTGAACCTACAATGTTGGTGAGTCAGGAGCTGGAGTTTAGAGCTCTCTAAATGGAAGTTCTCAACTGAGACCCAGGAAATACCAGGCTCTAGGAAATAGGGCTAAAGGTAAAAGCTAGAAGCAAGACACAACATGAATGATCTAATGTTTGTGTCTTCTGGAAGAACACACCCTTTGGGAGGAAGATAAATCATCCAGAACTTTACAGTATTTAAATTTTCAGGCATTTATGTGTGGTAAACGAGGAGCGAGAGCAAGGAGGAAGTGGAAGTTGATGAAATTGGAATAACAAAAAAAGAATACAAAGAATCATATCACTTACCAAAACTGAACCGAGAAGATATAAAAACACTGAATAACCCAATAATAGGCAATGAAATTGAAGCAGTAATTAAAAACCTACCAACTAAGAAAAACCCAGAACGCAATGGATTCTCTATTGAATTCTGTAAGAATTTCAGGAAAGTGCCTTCCTGGCAAGCGTGAGGTAATGAGTTTGATCCCTGGTACCAAAAACAAACTTCAGGAAAACTCTAACACCAGTATGCCTCAGATTTTTGAACAGAATTGAAAGAAAAGGAGTACTTCCAAACTCATTCCTGGAAGCTAGCACTACCTTGGTTCCCAAACCAGACAGGGATCCAACTTAAAAGCAAAGTTATAACTGGGTGTGGTGGCACACTCCTGTAATTCCAGCACTCAGGGGGCTGAGGCAGGAGGACCCTTGCAAGTTTGAGACCACCCTGGGCTACAAAGTGAGCCCAAGGCCAGCCTGAATTGCATAGTGAGACCCTGTCTCAAAAGGACAATAAATAAATAAATAACCAAAAACAAAACAAAACAAAACTATAGGCCAAATCTTTAAAGAGCATAGATGCAAAAGTCCTCAGTAAGATACTGGCATATAGAATGCAACAAATCATCAAATTTGATAGTAGAAAGATCATGCATCATGACCAAGTAAGCTTTATCCCAGGGATGCAAGGATGGTTCAACATATACACATCAATAAACATGCATATCACATAAAGAGAAACAAGGAAAAAATTTCCTTTTATCTTGATTTGAAGTCCTGTACTACACTCATTGTTTTGTTTTGATTGACTCTATTCTGTTTTATTTTGTTTGGTTTTATTCTCTTAAAAAAAAAGAATCACATAATCATCTCAAAAGATACAGAAAAAGCCTTTGACAAAATCAACACTTTCATGATAAAATCCCTGAAAAAATAGGTATAGAAAGGCTATCTCAATCTGATTAAAATTACTTAAGAGAAATCAACCACCAACATCGTATTAAATGAGGTAAAAGCTGAAAACTCCCTCTAAAGTCAAGAACAAGACAAAGGTTGTTCACTATCACTACTCCTGTTCAATGTGTATCTGAAACTTTAACCAGAGGAATAAGACAAAGGAAAGAAATAGAACGGATACATACAGGAAGGGGAGAAGTCAAACTGTCCTTCTTCATAACAGACATGATCCTTCACAAAGAACACCCAAAAATTTCACCAGTGCTAAAAATCAAATTCAGCATGGTAGCAGGACATAAAATAAAAACACAAAAATCAGTAGCATTCCTGTCCACCAATAATAAAAAAATACTGGGAAAGAAACTGGGAAAATAATACCAGTCATAGAACTCTCAAGTAAAATTACTTAGGAATCAACCTAACCAAGGAAGCGAAAGAGCTCTATTATGAAAACTACAATACTCTACAAAAGGAGATTGAAGAGAACATCAGAAGATGGAGAGATGTCCCCTGCTCCTGGATAGGAAAAACCAATATTATTAAAATGACCATTCCTTGAAAAACTAGAAGAAACAATTCTAAAATTCATATGGAGCCAGAAGAGACCTACAATACCAAAACCAGTTCTGGGCAGCAAGAGCAAAACAGGAGCCATCACAATCCTGGATAGCAAGCTATATTACAAAGCTACAGTGATTAAAAACAGCATGACATGGCACAAAAATAGGTATGTGGATCAGTGGAACACATTAGAGGATGTAGAAACAACCCCAGCCACATTCAATCAGCAGATATTTGACAAAGGAGCCAAGCTATACACTAGAGGAAAGATAGTCTGTTTAACAAACAGCGCTGGGGAAACTGGTTATACACATGGATAAGGTTTATACTAGACCTGTATCTATCACCTTGTACTAAATTGAATCAAAATTGGATCAAAGGTCTAAATGTTAAAACAGAAACAATTAGCTGGGAGATAATAGGTGAAATAGGTAAAATGCCTGAAGATATTGGCCAGGTAAGGACTTCCTAAACAGAACCATAATTACACAAGAAATAACATCAAGAATCAACAAATGGGATTATGCCAAGTTAAAATGCTTCTGCACAGCGAAGAAAAGATCCAAAAGAATGAAGAAACAACCTACAGAATGGGAATTTTTCTTGCCAGTTACTCCTGACAGAAGACTAATATCTAGAATGTACAAAGAATTTTTAAAAATTAGACCCTCCCAAGTAAAAGATTCAATCAAAAAATGAACAACTGAAATTAATAGACATTTCTTATATTATAAATGGCCAATTAATACATAAAAAATGTTCAACACCTCTGGCCATTAAAGAAATGCAAATTAAAACTACACTCAGATTCCATCTTACTCTGTAAAGAATAACCATCATCCAGAAATTGAGTAACAACTAATGCTGGCAACACTTAGGGGATAAAGGAACACTTTTGCATTCGTCATTTGTGGGAATGCAAACTACTACAGTCATTATGAAGATTCATCATAAACTAAAATTAGAAAATTCATTTGACCCAACCATTCCCCTTCTAGTTATCCTCCTGAAAGAGTTAAAGACAACGTATTACAGTGATACATCCATACACATGTTTGTAGCAGCGCAGTTCATAATAGCTAAATCTTGGAAGTGGCCTGAATGTTCATTAACAGATATATAGATAAAAAACATGGTACTTATATGCAATGGGGTACTATCCTGACATAAAAAAGGATAAATTTAGATCATTTGTAAGAAAACAGGTACATCTTGAGACCATAATTTTAAGTGAAATAAATCTGACACAAAAGCTTCATATTACTTGGCTTCTCTTATATGAGAAAACCAAAATATAATTAAAGAGCAAAATGAGCTAGATAATGAGAAACAGGAGATAGATCTTTAGCAAATGGGGAGGGAATCAAGAGATGGAGGGAAGGGAATGAAGAGGAAGGGAAAGAGAATGAAAAGAATTAAGATGTGTTATGTACATGTACCAACTCCTAACAGTGAATGTGATCATTACTGCAAACCTATATTAATAAAAGTTGAAAATAATGAATATTTAATGCCTAACACCCAATCAAAAAGGTATGAACACTAACCTACCAACCAGTAAGTAAAAGAAGAAGCTAAAGGAAAATAGAATCTGATAAACAAGTGATTCAGATATAATTACCAATCAAGGACATCAAAATGACTGTGATTCATATACCCCCTAATAGGAAAATAGACAAGAAGTGGAAAATTTAAAGAGGGAATTTGAATCTATAAAAAAGAATGAATATTCTACAAAAATATAGTATGTGAAAGTAAGAGCTTTTTGGATGCGTATTATTAAGAAAAGATGAAGCTGGGCATGGTGAAGCAGGCCTGTAATCCCAGCACTTAAGAGACGAAGGCATGAGGATCACTGCAAGTTCAAGGCCTGCCTCTGGGCTCCACAGTGAGTTCGTGCAGCCTCAACTATATAACAATACCCAGTCTGAAAAAAGGAAAAGATGAGTGAACTAGGAGAGAAATTGATAGAAAATAGAAAATACTCAAATTGAATAACAAAGGAAAAATAATTAGGAATAAAAGATTGTAAGACCTGGTTGAAGTTAAAGTCTAACATGCACACAATTCGAATCCCAGCAGTGAAAAAGAATGATGCAGGAAAAAATTTTATAGAGATAATGTCTGAGAGATTTCCCAAGCTGATAAGATAATCAACCCACAGATTTAAGAAACTCAGCAAATTCCAGGCCAAACACAGAAGGGGAAGAAAAAAAGAGAGAGAGAAAACAGTAAAAGAAATACAAAGAAGTCTGATTACCTCATAGTCAAACTGCTGGAAACCAAAGATAAAAAGAATAACTGAACAGTAGGTACAGAAAGTTATATACATTTCTTTTAATGAAGCAAAAATATGACTGGTAGCTGTCTTCTCAGTAGGAACTATGGACCCAACAGACTATGAGGTGACATCTTTACTTTCTAACCTAGAATTTTATACTCACTGAAAATATCCTATAAAAATAGAAGCCATAATAAAGTCTCTCAGCAAAGAATGAGCTAGAACATTCTTAGCTGATAAAGGACAACTATGAAAAGTCCTCAGCTAACATAGTTAAGGTTATAATATTAAGTACATTGACCAGAAGATCAGGAGTAAGACAATAGGTCTTCTCTCGCCACTTTTATTCAACATCATACTGGAAGTCTCAGCCCATATAAAAAGACAAGAAAAGAGTAATAAGAGGCACATATATGAGAAAGGAAGCTATAATCATTATTTATAAATCACATGATCAAGTATGTTAAAAAATTTAAGGACTCTAAAATAGCTAGTAGAGGGTTGGGGGTGTAGCTCAGTGGTAGAGTGCTTACTCACCATGAGCAAAGCAGTGGGGTCAGTCCTCAGCACATAAAAAAATTAAAAAACAAACATGTATACTAAAAGTAATACATGAATTTAGCAAGATGACAGGATACAAAATTACTATGCAAAATGTATTTTATTTCTGCACACAAAATAAACTACTGAAAATGAAATGTTAAATATATAATATAATTATATATCAATTAAAAATGAAGCTAGTATCACAATTGCATGAAGAACATGAAATACTTGGATAAACTTAACAGAATAAATACAAGTACTTTATAAAACACTGGTAAGAAAAAAGATACAGAGCTAAATAAATGGAGAGGTAAACTACAATTATAAATCAGAACATTCAGCACTCTTTAGAGGTCAAATAGATCCAAGTTGTTTTATAGAATCAATACAGTTCCCATCAAATCCAAGTAAGCATTTTTATAAGAACTTAGCTGGTTCTAAAATTCATATGAAAAATGTAAAGGACCTGAAGAGCCAAACAACTTTGAAAATTAAGAGTAAGTTGGGAATGCATATACAACAAAATTTTAAGAATATGTACCTGGCAAAAAGTGAAACTTGATCTTTACCTTATACCTTGTGCAAAAATCAACTCAAAGTGAGCTATAAACCTAAATACTGAAAGCTAAAACTCTAAAACTTCTAGATGGAAACATGAGAGAAAGAGCTTTGAAATATTAAGGTAGGCAAAGATGCTTTAAGTACAATACAGGAAGCATTAGAAAGAAGAGGAAAAATGATAAATTAGATGTTAACAAAATAGAATACTGCTAAAAGCCAGGTGTGTGGTACATGTGTATAAAAATCCCAGCACTCAGAAAGCTGAGGCAGGAGGATTACTGCAAGTTCGAGGGTAGCCTGGGCTCTCTAGTGAGTTCAAGGCCATCCTGAACAGCATAGCAAGACCTTGTCTCAATAAATAAATAATTGAATAAAATAAAAAAGTGCAAAATAGAAAACTGCTGCTCTTCAAGTGACATCATCAAAAAAATAAAGAGAAACAAAAAACCCTGGAAAAACAGTATATATGTGACAAAAGACATGCTCAAATTATATTAAAATTTGTATAATTCTTTAATAAAAATATTCAAATAGGCAAAATATTTAAACAGGCACTATATAAATAAGACATACGAATGGCCAATAGGCACATGAAAAGATGCATGAAATTACACAGATGCCATATGACCCAATGATTCTACTCCTATGTATTTCTTAACAGAAATGAAAGTTTATGTACAAAATATTCTTGGAAGCTTTATTTATACTACCCAACAGCCCAAATGATTATCAACTGAAAAAAAGAGCACGTTAAATAATTGTAGCAATAAAAAGGAATGAACTATTGATATATGTATGAGAGACGATAAAAAACTATGGGGTTTAGATTTTTTAAATTATTATAGTAAAATATACAATTCCATTAATGTCCCTCAAAATAGTTCACCTTGCTTTAAATACACGTATTCCATTGTTCTTGCCACTTCCCAAAGCAGTTCTGGAAGTCCTCTTTCATGAGCGTCTTTAGTTGTGCTGTTGTGGCTGCCTTGATGTCTCAAATCAACTCAAAACATTTACCTTTCCTGATCATTTAGACTTTGAGGAAGAGTCAGAAGTTGCATGGTGCCAGATCTGGTGAAGAAGGTAGATGAGGACACACTGTGATGTTTTTACAAATCTGCATTTCCAATGTATGATTAACCACATTTTTTATTGCACCTTGTAAAGACACTCACAAAAGAGGACTTCCAGAACTGCTTCAGACAGTGGCAAGAATGTTAGAATAAGTGTATTTGAAGCAAGAAATGTATCTGAGGCAGATTAATGCAATGTATCTTTTACTGCAATTTTTAAAAAAATTTAAATATTGATCTTATATTTGGATCACACCAACAACTCGGGTGAATATTTAAAACATGCTGATAGAAATCAGATACAAAATAGTACATACTATATGATTCCATTGGTATGGAATTCCAACTAAAGACAAATTTAATCGGTAAAGATTGAAATCAGATCAGGAGCTGCCTGGAGCCAGAGTTGAAATGGGCAGAAGTAAGCTGTTGGAGTTGATGGAGATAGTTGGTTGTGGTTCATGCATGGTGTATACATTTGTGAGAATTCATCAAATTGTACACTTACAATTATATATATTATTGTTTGGAGATTGCACCCCAGTAAATTTGAGTTTGAAAATCTACATATCTAGAAGAAAACAAAGAGGTGAGAAATAAAAACGTGAGGAGTATTTGAAATCTGGGTTACAATGTGGCCATGGATAGAATCTGTGAGACTTGGGGATGGAATGCAGTACAGAAAGGCTATGTAGTGATGAGCTAACCTAGTTGTCTCATTCCTGTAGTCTTTGGAATTATTTGCTTAACAATCAAGGGAAAGCTTTTGATGAAACTTTACTGCCATAGAATAATTTTGGGGGTTAAATTATTTATTTATCTTGGTGGTGGTGTTTTTTCCCCTTTGTTTATTAGTATAAGCTTACAATGCATAATACATACATTCATTGTGGGCAATTGGTACATACACACATCTTAATTTTTTATGCTTTCCCCTTCTTGCCCCCGCTCTGTCTCCTCCATCCCCAACAATTTTAAGAGAATAAAAATGTACTCCCAAAGGGGAGGGTTATTTCTTGCACAGTACCCTTGAAAATCTTCAATACTGGATTGTGAATGGAAGCAAGTAAGAAACTAAACCGACCGTGAGTTTAGTGAGAATTCATCAAATCGTACACTTAAAATTATGTATATTATTGTTTGGAAATTGCGCCTCAGTAAATTTGAGTTAAAAAAAATCTATATATCTAGAGAAAGAAAAAACAGGTGGGAAATAAAAAAGTGAGAAGTGTTT
>RJWT010044797.1:0-11724 GCA_004365215.1 Cuniculus paca
GGTTTATTTCTGTCCAGTGCCTACACACGTGACATTGACACAGACTCTGGCATTTGCAGGGAGTGGTCCAGTTCCATCCACCTCTCCAGTCACCCACTTTGGAAATAAGCATCCACTGAGTGAAAAATGCCCAGCACTGGGACCGTGTGGAGACCAAGCCCTGCAGGCAGAGTGAACAAACATCCAGTTCATACTGGGTAATCAAGCTGAGTCTGCTCAGTCACTTAGTTTTCATTTATTGAGTCCCTTCTAGTGCCAGGCTCTGGGGATGCTGAGAAAAAGACAGTCTGAGAGCTCCAGGGAGGAACACAAGTAAATATATAATGAATTAGACTGTGATGAATGGTACAAAGAAGTAACATGTGCTCAGAAAGGCTTACTCCAAAAAAGGCTTCCTAAAGCCTATATTGAGTCAGAAAGAAAGATTAGTGTTACCAGAGGTAGGAGACAGGCAGGGAGTAAGAAGAAGGAGGAAAAGGCAACCAGACCGACAGAGAAGCACCTGCAGAGTAATGAAGACAGCAGAGCTGCTTTACTTCAGTGGCCAAAGTCAGACTTCTGCAAGACTGGAGCTAGTTTTCCAAATAGATAAAAGCAGTGGGAAATGAGTAGAGAGAGGGAGGCAAGGGTTAGATCACAAATCTGGACAGGTTTCTACAGATGGAAGATTTAAAATGGGAGATGCTTAAAAACTGGGAGAAAGAACAAAGGGAAAAAGATTGTCAATAAGGTAAAAAGAGCACATAACTGGGGCCTCAAGGTCCTGAAAAGGTGGGAATCAGAGAACACTATATAAGACTTTTCTAAATCCAGATGAACCCTGCTTTGTGTGAGAGTGATGATCCCAAATATTGGGACTGAATTAGATAGTAAACACTCTTCTAGTCCTAACAGTCCTTGATTTCAAGCAAGGCTTTTTTTTCTTGCGGCACCAGAGATCAAACTCACAACCTTGCACTTGCCAGGTAGGCACTTAAGCCACTAAGCTAAATCCCCGGCCCTTGTCTTTTTGAGACAGGGTCTCTTCATGCCGTTCAGGCTGGCCTTGAGCTCATTTTGTAGCCCAGGCTGGTCTCAAACTCACAACAATCCTCCTGTCTCAGCCTCCCGAGTGCTGGGATTACAGGTGTGAGCCACCAGGCCCGGCCTCTAAGCAACGTTTTTGTTGAAGAAATTTCCTTGATGTTTCCTGGGACCCTATAATTTTGAAAATACAAATGCTTTGGTAATACAAGTTAACCATTAGTGTATCTGCTCACTCTGGCTATGGTTTCGATATAATGTAATTTTTCAAAGAAAAGGGAAGTGCTATGTCCCTCCTCTCTCTTCTAAAACCAACTAACAAGACTCAGTCATCAATGTCCCCAGCCCTAGAAGGATTGTTCTGGCAGTTTTGTGGGAAATGGGCAAGCCTAGGGTAAGAGGCCAGTGGAAGGGATGATTCCCCTGATAGTAGTTCAGGGAAAACTAAACTATGCCTAAACAGAGAAAAGCGATGGTAAGAATGGAGAGAAAGGGAAAAGCAGTGCTTGCACCACTGACATGAATTCAGCTTCCGAACCTGAATACCACCTGCATACGCACCTGTATACGCACGTACATGTGTGCGCGCTGCCATGAGGGCGTGTCTGTAGCAACTGTTGACTGGCCATTTCTTTTTAAGCACACAGTTAAATTAATTCCCAAGCTCCCACACAGTTAAGAGTGGCCATATGACTGAGTGTAAATGACAAATGTCATGGGTAGGTTGACTCATAGAGACCTGACACTCCTCCTTGCTCTTCTCTCTTCCACAGAAATCAGTGGAACCATATGTTAAAGGTAGTTAGAAAAATCTGGGTCCTGGAGGACATTCATCTCTTAACATTTCACTGGACAGGGAATAATCTATCTATTGCCATTAAGATGTTAGGGTGCCACTTACACAATGCAGCGCCATTTTCTCTTGGTTTTGACCCATGTGTTCTCAAATAGCCAGAATAGGAGAGGTCAACACCCATTCCCATCCAACAATATCCTGAGCCTTAGGATACTATCTTGGATCTGGGTGACTAGAGTTTGGAGAGTGGATGTGAGGCCCTAAGGAGTTGCTAGGAGATGAGATCAGACACATTTTATATGATAGGACCTCAGGCTCCAAGACCTACATGGAACACATGTACAGTTGGTGAAGAACAGGATTTAAGGCAAGGCAGGCTCTCCTGGCTCTCTCCATCCATGGCGGTTCACCTGTGAAGTACCAAAAGACCCTGATGGGAAGACAGCCCTCTAATGGGGCTCTCTGGAGGGGAGAGAGCAGTGGCCCTGATCCTAGGGCCACATAACCCTGGGAACATCTGCTCTTCTATGGGCCTCTGTTTTTACAACTGGGAACTGAGGTATTGGAACTCTGTTATGGTTTGAGTCCAGATGTTCTCCCAAAGCTTCATGTGGTCATAGGTGGAGCTTTTTCAGAGATGGCTGAATCTAGAGTGTGTGATGCTGGGACTAAGGATGTGTGATGACTAAATTGTCCATTGATTGGTTTGGCACCACACTAATCCCAGTATCCTGGATACAATACAAGGGACAGAAAGAGGCTTATCTTCTCTCCTGCTTGCTTGTTTGCTTGCTTGCTTGCTTGCTTGCTTTTGCTGTCTTCTGCTTGTCATGAACTAGTTTCCCTCTGTGAGGCTGAGCCACCCTGCCTTGGAGCCAACCAGTTATGGATTGAAATCTCTACAAACTGTGAGCTAAATAAACTTTTCTTCCCTTAACTTGTGACTGTTGGATATTTGCTATCAGCAATGAGAAAAGTAACTAAGACAAGCTACGTAATCACTAAAGTCCCTCCCTCACCCCACTCTGATATTCTGGCCTTATCAGGGATTGTGAACACAGATTTTTCCAGGGGCTAAGCAGCAAAAGGGCCAGCTGGGGTCTATGGCTAATTAGAGAACTTGTGCCCTATCTCAAGGAGGCATTTGATCAATGTCTTGTGAGAGTGTGCACCCACATTCTGAGTTTTCAAGGAAAGTGATAAATCCAAACTTTTTATCATTTAATATCCTGATTTTTAATATATCTGACAAACATGTTTTAAATTTATAAGTACTAGGCAGGCCAAATAAGACTCACCTGTGGACCAGACTCATTCTTGGAGCTGCCAGTGTAGGAACAAAGAATCCCATGTCAGGGGGCCTTGAACAAGAGCTAGAGCAAGGGCTCTGGCCGCTTACCTGCTACTTAGCCTTCAGGAAGTAGGAAAGGATTTTCAGCAGAGATATATGATGCTCTGCAAAGCTAGAAGAAGAACCCAAAACATATGCACACCTCTCTCTTAGGCTACAGCTTTTGTGTCTCCCCTGGACAGATCCCAACCCAGAGAGTTGATCTGCTTTCTACTCCTCCCTTTCCTCAGCCCTGCCCCTCTCTCCCATCACCATTCGCCAGCCTGCTGGCAGCTAAACAAGCACAAGACCAAGAGATATTTCACAAGGAAGAAAATCAGTGGTGAAATCTGGGGGCTCCACTCTTCAAACTACAGTGTGACAAGGAAGAGAAGGCTGCCTGGAGAATGGGCACTGCAGGTCACAAAGTCAGGTCCTGGACACCTGATGGTCAGCCAGACTGGGTTGGGGAGGAGTAAGCACTAGAGCAAATAAGCTCTCAGTCCTGGTCTGGCCAAGAGAAACCAGAGGCCCTGCCTGGCCCACATCATCCTCATTAAAAACCATCTCACGTCACAGGATGCAGGTGAGGCTCACCCCGAGAATCAGGGGATTCAGCTGATGTGTTGGCACTGTGCTCCCTGGCTAGGGTGTGGTGGAGGAGTGCAGATCATGAGTCACAGACATCCAGGCCAAGCCTAAAGGATTGAAAATCAAGCATAGGGCCATTCTTTTTCTTAGCCTATACCTGGACCCAATGCATTCTCTACTGCTTGTTAATTTCATGCCTCAGAGATCAAAACTCCAATACTCTGCTTGGATAATGCTACCTGGGTGCATTTAAAAATCTCTGAGAAGCCAGACTCTATCACTTGGAGAAGCCCCTCCCAACCAGGCACTTCCTTGTTGTCCTTGTCCATCTGTATTGTTTCCCAGGGCAGTCTCTACTCCCAGTGACACACATTCGCAGAGGTCTGCTGCTCAAGAAATAGGCTCATTACAGCTCTTCAAATGAGGTCAGTGTATCACTCGGGAGGCTCCATCCCTCCTCTGTGCTCCTCATACACACCCCTCCTCCAGTGCTAACTTCTAAACAGAAATTGGGAAGCAGGAAAGATCCAGTTTCCATCCAGAAACTTCTCTCTCCCTCTTATCTCTCCCACCCTCTTTTTCTCCCTTTCTATCTCTCCCTCTTCTCTCTCCTCTCACTACACCTGTTGCTGGAACTGAGGACTTCCTCTTTAGAATCCTAAGGAACGACCATGGGAAGTTAGAATGAAGTTTTCTTTTTCTAAGAGATTTTTCCTGATAATCTCAACTCATTTCTAATAGTAAAAACAGCCTATGAGAATGACTCACTCCAGCCCAAATACTTCACACATCCTGTGCCTCTGCAAAACCTTGACTCTGTCCATCAACACAGCCATCAGGATACACCTGAGGTGAAACTGTCAAGTGGGAGATGTTTTTCTCGGCTGCCTGGCCCTCCTGGACATTCCTCAGTCCTTCTACCTTCAAGCTGACCCAGCCAGGCCAGTAGGAGGGCCTGAGTCATCACATTCCAGTACTTCCTGATCTCATTTGCATTGCTTCCTCCATCAAAGTGTCATGTCAGGACCCCCAGCCCTCTCCTCTCTACTAGGCACCATAATGGCTAATTTAAAGCACTAACCCTGGATGTTACAATAACAAATAGCCACGGAGGCGAAAGATTCAAGTTCCTGTCCTGGCTCTTCCATTTTTTAGCCATATTTTTTCAAGTCTAGGCATTCCAGTTGCATCATCTGTGAAATGGGATAATGATGCTTTCTTTGGCTCCTTCACAGAGGTCAGGCAAGCGTCTGAGCCTCGGTTGTCTCATCTGTTAATTGCAGATAATGACACCATCCCTTCCCACTTCACAGGATTGCTGTAAGGTTCAAAGATGTTTGTGTGTGGATAGTGCTTTGTACACAGGAAAGTGCTATATTCACAGAGGTGTTCAGAGCAGAGCCTCTCCCAGGGAAGAGTCAGGCAAGCCTAACATCAGCCTCCTGGAAACCCAGCCTCAACCTAGCAATGCAAATGATGGCTGGAATCTGTGGGCTACAGAAGACTTGAGAGGGAGAGACACTGGGATGCATGGGCCTGTTGGAGTCAGTCTGATCACACCACACAGGCAGCTCCCTTGTCTTCCTGTACTGCTGGCCCAGCTCTGCCCATGTGGCTGAAGTTCCCCTGTCTGCCCAATACCAGCAGTCTCTGCTGCAGCCTGGCAGCTCTCTCTGGATGGTGACCAGATCCTTGGCCATTTCTCCCGTTGCTCTTCCTACTCTTCCCAGAATCTGTAGCATTTTCTCAGCACTCTGCACCCTTACACTCTAAAAGCCAAACTCCAATATCTGCCCAGGGCTTGTCCCCACACTGGGTCCTGCAAGGGCAAGAGTCTTTCCTAGCTAACCTGCGCCTTGTCAGAAAACTGAACAATGCCAAGCAGGAGCACCTTCTCCTGTGGAGGAGACTTCAGTGCAATAACAACAATAGCACTTGGTATTGATGTCACACTGCTCACCAGGATGCCCAGAGGCACTGCATAGAATCATTCAAAGGCCTCTGCTCTCCTGCTGGCTGTGTTCCAACTGGGATGGAAATGAGGAGACACCACAAAGGAAGTCAACATCAGAACTGGGGAGACCCTGTTGTGCTGGGTTCCACTCTGAAAATTCCAAGGAAGAAACTTCCAGCTCTGCTGTTGCCATGCTGTTTGAGGATCATCCAATTGGCCCTTCCCCTTCTCCATGTATCAGTGTTATCACTTAGAGAGGGGGAACATAGAGAGCTCCCTTCTCCTGCACAAAATGAAAGGGACAAAGGGTAACCCCTATGGCAGGTGGCAGGGCTGTGGGAGTATTGCCTGGCCTCTTAGGCATTGCACCAAAATTCTTGGTGAACCTATAGGCACACCCTGAAGAAGGCAGCACCCCCACCAGACACAGGACAAATGTGGACATCCTGAGATAATCAACTTCAATGCGGTGGGCAGGAGGGGGAGGGCAAGAAAGGGTGATTCGCAAGAGTAGGGGTTAGTGCAGAAAGCTCATTAAAACCAACCATTTGGGTTCTGGACAGGAGAGCGTCTTTGTCTGCTCCCTCCACCCAAGGAAATGCAGATGTAGGGCAAGTCTGCCTTCCCTTAGCCACGGTTTGGGTTCAAAAGTGGGATAACGGCACCGCATAGCAACAGCAGCACCCGCCTTCCCTTCCGTTACACTCGCGTGTTGCGAGCTCTAACCCTCTAGGGAAGTGGAAACCTTGCAGTCTAGAGAAAGGGGAAACCCCGACCTGGGTCCCTGGAGCGACCCTGGCGCTAGCGCCGAGTACGCACTTCAGGGCTCAAGTGGGCATGGGGAAGACTGACATCCCCAGGTAAGGTGAGCCCTCACCCAAAGGCCCTCTCTTCTACCCTGCCACTCCAGCCTTCCTCCCTCCGGACTGGACCCGGGGATTCACCTGCACCCCTGTCCCGCCCCCGCCTCACCGCCCGCCCGGTCCGGCCCTGGCGGGGATTGCTAGGCACTCTTCGCCCTACCTCGGTAGCCATGTTCCGGGGAGGCTCTGGCAGCGCCGAGGCTGCCGCCGGGAGGGTCGAGGGTGGGCTGTCCGCGGTGCTGACTCGGGGCGCGGCTGGGGAGGCTGCGGAGAGCGGGGCCTGGGGAGCTGTCCGCGGTGCTGATGTGGGCGCCGCGCGCGGGACCAGGGTGTGTCTGGGTCCCGGAGAGGCGCGGTGCTGTCCGCCGAGCTGCTGCGGGCGCCCGGCCCGGGAGGCGAGGCCGCGCCCGAGGCTCCTCACGGCCCGATCGCTCGCTGCCGTGGCTCCTGCAGGCAATGGCCCGGTTTATCTTTGACAGCTGCAGCGGCAGCGAGGAGGGCGGCGGGGGGGGGGAGGGGCCAGCGCCTTGGCGGGTGGGGAGGGGGAGGCCGGGCCCCCAGACTCCGCGCCCGCGGCCCCCGGCTCCGCCGCCGCCCCGCCCGAGGCCCCGCCTCCCCCGCCTGCCCTCCCCCCGGGAAGAGCGCGGGGAGCTCTGCGCTCTCTACCGCGGCCTCCGGGGATTCCAGACCAGCAGGAGAGAGTCGGCGTATTCCGGAGACAGGCACTCCGGAGGCTGACGGCCCCCATCCAAGTGTAGTCTCTACCTCTCCACTCCCCCCAACACCCCGGCTCTAACCCCGCCCGCACCCTTCCATACTTCAGTCCTCCTCTTCCGTATTTTTTCTATCCCAATTCATCTCTGCACCTTCCCAACCACCACCCGGCCTTGTGTGGGCGTTCTTTCCTCTCCCTTCTCCTTTCCAGTGCCTTGAACCCCATTAGCTAGAGGAAGATGCCGTAGACCTCAGAGAATCTTTTCCTTTCCTTAAACACGTGCTGCATTTTATCCCCAGTCTTACCCTGGGGTCCCTTCTTTTAGGGAACTCCAAAATAAAAGCCAGTGTCTCTGTGCTGCTCCTCCTGGCCCCATCCTTGGCCCCTACTCCTTACTCTCCGCTCTCTCCTTCGCAAACCCAGAGTTTACCGCGATCAGCAACACTCAGAACCCACAGACAGAGAACGCCAAACCGGTATGTCCATTCTCCAAGGGTGGCAGTCTGGACCGGTGCTGCCTTCATATTTTCTACATCACAGCTCCCAATGAAATGGTATTTGCTTAGAAGCTAAAAGCAAGCCCCAAATGGGTGCCCTTTGCACAGCCATAGCACCTCTGAGTCTCCTTGAGGGAAGATGGTTGTGTCCCTGTCCAGCTTGCTGCTGCCTAAGAATCAGCAGCAAAGAGAGAGAGAGGCCAGCAGTGGGGGACACAAGTGTCCCCAGGCTTCTCTGATAGCTGATCCCAGACAAATGTCTCACTTTCTGGGCTCATAGTACTGTTTCTATAAAATATCACTGTTAGACTTCACTGGACTATTTCTAGAGTCCTTTTTTCTTCATCCTTTTATTGTGAAATCTCCCAAACATACAAAAAGTTGAAAGAACAGTATAATACTCTATACTATCCAACTGCTTCCACAATAGCTAAAATTTTACCACACTTTCTTTATTGAAAGTGCGTGGAAACATAGATATATTGGACTAGATTATTACAAAATAGCAGACGCTGAAATATTTTCATCAAACATCTTATAAAACTAAAAGCACTCTCCTACCTAGCCACAACTTTATATATGTTTTTTTGTACCGGGAATCATACTCTGGCCCTCACACTTGCCAGGCAGGCACTGCACCGCTGAGCTACATCCCTGGCCACAACATCTTTTGAAATCCCATATCATCTAATACTTTAGGGTAGTTTGTTGCCCTGAAAATGCATTAATAGTAATTCCTCCAGAACTTTTGTTTTTAATATCAAACATTTATTGTGCAGTTACTGTATGCCATTCCACATGCTATGCACTTTGTATGCACTGTCTTATATAATTCTCACAATCACTCTTTGAGTAACTTGTTATTATCTTTATATTAGTATTGTTGTCGGTGTTGTTTTATTATTCCCACTTTACAATTTAGGAGGCTGAGAAGAATAAGGTCATGTGACTTATGAGAAATGGAGGCAGGATTGCAACACAATCAATCAAGCTCCAGGAGTGTTGATCCTTCTAACTGTACTGCTTCCTTCTAGCACCTTATAGACCTAAACCAGGAGAGCAGTAACAACATCCCCAACTGCCTATTTTGCAGATGAGCACACTGAGTCCCAGAGGATAGTGACATGCCAAAGAGGTTAAAAGTGGATGTTTGTTTCTGTATGTAGTGCAGCAAACAATTTGACAGCAAGGAGAAAACTGAGAATATCTGTGAATGCCATGGTCACTGGTACTAAAGGAAATATCACCTGATGACCTCCATGTACACTTCATCATTCCTCTCACATTATTTTTATTATAATAATTTGATAACTCTAAAAATAGCTCTCTTGGGCCAGGGATTTAACTCAGTGGCCTAAGCACCTGCCTGGCAAGTGCAAAGTTGTGAGTTCAATCCCTGGTGCCACAAAAAAAATAAATAAATAAATAAAAATAAAAATGACTCTCTTCACCCAATGACTAGAGGCCAGATAAGACCATTCGGCAAATCCATTTATTTAATGTATATTTGTTAAATGTCTACTGTGTGACAAACTCTTCTGGGAATTTGGGATATAGCAATGACTAAAAATGATATAGCAAAGACTCTGTTATGATCAAATTTGCATAGTAATGGGGACTCACAATCTACAGCATAGAAGCAAATAAGTAAAAGAAGATATGTTGAGCTGTGGCAATTGCTAAGAAGAAAACTGAAGTCTAGTAAAGAGACAGCCAAGGAGGTTATTATAGAAAGAATGGTTGGGGAAAGGTTTTTTGGTGAGGTGAAATTTGGGGAGAGGTACAAAGGAAAAGAGAAAGAGGTGGGTAGAGGAAAAGGGAGAGAGAGAGGGAGAGAGAGAGATGCCTAGGAGAAGAGTAACAACAGAGAGGACAGGGTACAAGGGCTTTGAGCAGGAGTGGGTTTGCTGTGTTTAAAGAATAGCTCAGAACCACTCTGACCAGATTAGGGTAAGCAAAGGGAAGAGAGGTGGGAATTTGAATCAGAAAGGTAGTAGGAACCAGATCTTATAGGGCCTTATAAACCCTACTAAAGACTTCAATCCTATTTAGAAAGTAAGATGGCAAGGCATACAAAGTTTAGAGTAAAAGTATGGCATTATCTAACTGCAGATTTTTAAAGATTACTCTGGATGCTAGGTTTGAAGGGGAATCAAGGCTAAAAGTGTGAGACCAACTAGGAGGTTGTTAGATTAGTCCCGGCAAAATGTAGTGATGACTTAAAGTAGTGTAGTAGCAATGAAGGTAGTAAATAGTGGCCAGATCCCAGATATAACTGAAGGTAATCTGACAATGTCTGTAATGCATTGGATATGTATGGTATTAAAAAGTAACACAAGAATAGAATTGTAAAAGCTGTTAAAGAAACAAATCACCTATGAAGGAAAGCCCATCAGAATCACAGCTGATTTCTCAGCACAAACTCTCAAGTCAAGTAGAGCTTAGAGTGAAGTACTCCAAGTTCTAAAGGAAAACAACTTTCAACCTAGGTTGATGTATCCTGCAAAATTATCTTCCAAAATTGATGGAGAAATAAGATACTTCCATGACAAAAAACATCTGAGGATATTTATGACCACCAAACCAGCACTCCAAAATGTTCTGAAGGACATCCTAGAAAGAGATAAGGACTATAGCTCCATGAACCCCAACAGAAGGAATCCACCAGGGAAGGCAAATAATTAGAGGGAAAAAAGGTGGGGAGCCAACAGAAAATAACATGACAAGGATAAGTCAATACATGTCAGTTATAACCATCAATGTTAATGGTCTCAATTCACCAGTCAAGAGACAGACTGGCAGAATGGATCAAGAAGCATGATCCAACAATATGCTGCATACAAGAAATACATTTAATTCAAAAAGAAATTCATAGACTGAAAGTCAAAGGATGGAAAACAATACTCCAGGTGACAGGGGTAGCTATTCTATTTGCAGACAAAGTGAATTTCAAGCCAAGACTGACTAAGAGAGATAGAAGGTCACTACATCCTCGTAAAGGGAACAATCCAAGAGGAAGTGATAACAATCATAAATATGTGTGCAATGAATACCAGTGTACCCAACTATATAAAATAATTACTAACAAACATGAAAAATCAAATAAGCCCAATACAATTGTATTGGAAGACCTCAATACCCTACTGTCACAAAAAGGCAGATCAACTAGACAAAAAAATCAATAATGAAATATTAGAACTAAATCAAACTTTTGAGTAAATGGGCTTAGTATATATCTATAGAGTGTTCTACCATACAACATCAGAATACACGTTCTTCTCAGCTGCACATGGGACATTCTCCAAAATAGACCATATACTGGCTCATAGAACATGCTTAAGTAAGTACAAAGGAATTGAAATTATCTCATGCATACTATCAGACCACAATGCAATGAAACTGGAGATCCATACCAAAGGAAACCACAAGAACTTCATAAGCACATGGAAATTAAATAGCACTCTACTGAACAACCAATGGGTCACAGATGCAATTAAAGAAGAAATTAGACAGTTTTTAGAGTTGAATGAAAATGACAATACAACATACCAGAACATGTGGGACACAATGAATGCAGTATTAAGAGGGAAATTTATAGCAGTAAATACCCGTATCAGGAAAACAGGACAAGTGCATATAAACAACGTAATGTTGAGAACATCAAAGATGGCAGAGCAGTAAGCAGCAGAGTAAACAGTCTCTCTGAGAGGAACAGTTCAGATGCTGGAATACAACATTATGGAGAGGCCAAGAAGGAAGGAAGTGGGTCCCCTGGACCCAGGAAGAATCTAAAATATGAATTGAAGCCCACAAGGAGAATAAAAAGAAGAATTTAAATGAAGAATAAGGTGGTGGCTGGCAGCACCTTATCCTGGAGCCGGACTCACCCTGCGAGAAGAGCTGTTGAGCCTGGAGACACACAATCATGGTCACAGTCGTGGTCACAGTCATGGTC
>RJWT010044798.1:0-11723 GCA_004365215.1 Cuniculus paca
ATTTCTCAGATATCTCTTAAAACATGAACATTTCTGCAGATTGTGTAGGATTCTTCCCTTTAAAGATGCAAGTGCTGTGGTGGGCCGGGAAGAGAACCAAGAAGTCAACCCACCTTTCCCGTGAGTCAGCCAGCAAGCGGGCTGGGAGACAAGAAGAGCCCCCTCCATAGGCAACTGGCTGATTCAGAGGAACACAGACTGGGATGATAGCAACTGAAGTACAAAAGCGACTTAATGCTTGTGTTGACTGATTGACTTTGCAGGCCTAATGCCAGTAGTCTGAGCATTTGTTTAGAGGATAACAATATGCAACATAGCAACTTCGGGGGGATTTCCTTCTGTCTTGCTCTTGAAATCCAATATTGTTTTCACTGTTTTGTTTCGTTTTATTCCCTTCAAAAAATCAAAGATTTAAGGTTTTTTTTTTTTAATAAAATATGGTTTTTAAACTAAAGTAGATTACTTCATCTGTTATTCAGCCATTTATTTAGTGAACCTTCCCAGACCTGGAAAAGAAACTTGCTGTGTAGAATCATGGAGAGAAAACCCACTGGGTCTCAAATTGGATGCCATCATTTGCATTGAAGAACTGAACATTCTGAGGTCAAATGATTCTCAAGAACAGAATGAGTAGCCGAGATCAATTGAAACTCCAGTCTCCAGATACTGTTTACCCACCACAGCACAGCATTTTATATTGCATAAAGGATCTTCTCTATTCAGATTCCAACTGACATTTCCAGTCACATCTCTCAATATCCCTGGCATACAACTGTCCTTTGGTCAAATGGATTTTCCCACTCATGAGCTTGCTGCATGTTATACTGCCTATGCAGCTTTGTTTTGACAGTTCCCTTCATCCTGTTTGCCCACCTTTTCAAATGAAATCCTCTCTGAGCCCCAGCTCAAATGTCACTCACAAAATAGACAACTTTCCCAGATACCCGTAAAGTACCAACTCTACTCTGAATAAGAAAACACCTTAGACACTACAGATATCAAACCTATGTTTGCTAATTTAGAAGGAAAGATATGTTTCTGTTAACTAGCAAAAATTGGATGTCAGCATGTCCAACATTTATTCTTTCTTTGGAGGGGGTTACTAGAAGCTGAACTTAGGACCTCATGCTTGCCAGACAGGTGCTGTGCTGCTGAGCTATATCCCCAGCCCAACAGGTATTCTTCAAAATTATTTTTAAAAGTCAGTACAACTAGAATCCTTGTTCTGTGAGTCCTCAGGAATTTTATTTGCTCTCCTGCACTCTGAAAGTACTATGGTATTGATTTTTACAAAAACACTTGCATGTTCTCGGTTTGTGTTTTATTCTATTAGTGAAATTGTCATGAATTTCAATCCACTGAAGACTAGATACATCAACCCATTTAAGTGGGTCTTAGTTACCCTTGACTGTGGCCTCATCTGTATCAGGATTTAGTTCACCTGAAACGTGCTTCTCTCCACTTTCTATATTGAGAAAAATATTCCCTTTGATTGAGTAGCCAGTAAAACAAACAGTTTTGCCTTCTTGGTGAAAAGGGGAAGGTTCTGCACTAAGAGGCACCTTCTTTGGTTTGTAAGGAATCAACACAAAACTGCACAACATACTCCATAAATCTCTGGAATAAAAGGGAGCTGACATTCTGCTTGCTTTATAGTAATCTTTTCTTCGTGTGTCTCTTGGTTGTTTGTTTGCTTTTGAGAGAGAGTGAGGCTTCTCTATCTTGCTTCAATCTGCATGTCTCCAGCAGAAGAAGGAATGGTGTCTTGGTGATTTGTAGCCCTTTAGACAGTATCATGAGAAACCTGATTGATAAGTGCTCTTTTCACATAAGAGAAATGAAAATTCACTTCATTTCCCTGTCTTCTCAATGTAAAATGTGTTACCATGCCCACAATCCTTGGGTGTCACAATCCTTTTGGTGAGATGAGTGAACTACACTGACCTTTTGACTCTCAACTACTGTTTCAGTTATGATTCCCCCTGGAGTTCCAGGTACCATGTTTCTAAATGCTTGCTGAATACTTCCTCCTGAGTCATTCGCTCCTTTCAAATACAGAAAAAAAAAAAACCATTTAATAAACTCTGCTCTTTTCCCCTGAAAAATACATCTATTAAAAAACACTGATTCTTCAGTTAAATACTTTGTTCTTCCCGTCAACCAGGCTTGAAGACCTAGAGTTATTGTTGATTTCTCCAGTGTTTATCTTATTTTCAGCACATCTGTTACCTAATTTCAATCTGTGACTAAGGTCTTCCACTGGCATGCCTTAATTATATCTCAGATGTTTTAGCAAAGATTTATCGATATTACATGAACCTATTAAGTGTTCAATAAAAGAAAACTACTATCATCATCATATCCAATAGTTTTGCTTTTCTCTGCCTTCACTTTTGCCCTCATCAGAACACTCTCTCTCCTCTGGTCACAATGTATACTACCTTAGGATCTTGCTCAAATTGGTTTTCATCCAATTACTTAGTGACCAGGACAACTCATGCCATTTCTCTGTTTTCTACTCTCCTAAAGCACTCATTATTTCTCCCACTCACTGAATCAAGTTCAATAATTACTGAACTAGTACTTGCCTGTTATATTTGCATTTTGTTCATGCTTTTTTTTTCCCATTGGCCAATTATGCTGCAAGTTTCTTGAATACAGGCCAATATCCTCATGTTTTTTTTATATTCCACCGCAATGCCTATCAAGGTATTTTAGAGGTCTTTATAAACTTTTGTTGAATTATGATGACTAGCAATATTCTATTTAACTTTTTGAGTGGGAAGAAGCTTGTGTAAATACACAGTTTGATACATGGATGACTATAGTTATAATTGCAGAAGAATAACTTGTTTTTCTAACTTCTCCAAGGAGGAATAAAGCACTGATGAATGTGTCCCCAGCATTTACAATAACATTTAAGTCTGACTCATGAATGAATTGCAAAAACATAGGAATATCAATTGCAGTTATCATACAATGATTAATATTGACAAGTGGAGTATGAGAAAAAATAATTTATTAGATTTAATGACTGGTTCTTTATTGGTGAATATGAAATTGTAAAACATATATAACTACCATAGCAAGGAAAGTTTTTGAATTAAATTAATAATAGGGTTTTCTTGTATGTCTTTAGAGGAGAAAAGAGGGTAGATATATCCAATATGCAAAGTTAAATGCGAGGAGAGCGTACCTCCATATCAAGCAACATACTGAATGAAATAAGTAAAACATCCACATGTACAGTGTACAGAGACCAGTAAGACACTAGTTTTTTCTTAATGCATAGAGTAGAGTAGAAAATACTTAGAGCAAAATAACTTGTCATTTTTAAAAATTGAGTCCAGTTTGCAAAGTTGTTGGGTTGCCCAGACTGGGCTGAAATTCGTGCGTGATTTTGCCTTGCCCTCGCAGAGTGTTGGGCAAGCTCATCCATAACCAGCTATCATTCTGATTATTGACCCATTCTTACACCATTGGTGAATGCAGCAAACAGATTTCTTATTGTGTCTGCCCGCAAACTCCTTGTAAAGAAATAGGAATGGGGTAGCAGTGCTGAGAGTAATAAACTGTCTCATTCTGGCTCCCTGCTAGCCTTTCTGATGCTAAAATCAATAAAGTTGTAAAGCTGGTGAGCTCCACTTGGCCCATGGTATTTCCAAAGACGAGTGCACAGCCAAGTTCAGAGCTAAGCTCATATTCACTGTTGCCCCCTCTCAAGTCCTAAACACCAGGTGAGCCAGACTCCTGCTGGTGAACACAGCTCAATGGTGGAAATCCTTGATTACACTTGTACTCACACAGCTGCCTCTCTAGCATGCCTTATTATTTGTTTATTAAATAGTTTGGTGCTGTTTTATTTTCAGTTTACTTCTAAATCTGAATGCTTTAAGTGGGCAGCTCTGTCTTCACCCAGTGACTTTGTTAAATTAAAAGTTAGGTGCCTAGCTCTTCATTACAGCTACATTAGCATTAGAATTCTACTCCTTTCAGGTCAAGCCACATTCTCCTTTATTTTTCAAACTAATGGTAGCCATTCTGTATATTTTCTGCAAATGACAAAAGCAAGTTTCTAAGAGCAATTGGGACCAAAATAAATTGCAAGGATTTCTCTTGGTGTGTCCTATGCCATATCAATCTACACAATGCAGTTGGGACCTTTCATAAAATTAACCTGTGTTAAAATTTTTTATGTGAGCTCTCTTAATACACACTCACTATAGTGAGAACAGAATAGGTGGAAATGTTTCTTTTTAAGGCCACCATGGAGACAGCTGAAATATGGTCAGGTATTTTCTAAACTAGTTCCACAGAGATCACTGAACGCCCTTACTGAATTCTGACCTGCTATCCAGCCCAGGAAACATGCCACTCACTCCCCAGGACACCTAACACAACAACATTTTGACTTCTTCCATTTGACTCAAGAGGCAATATTACCACTTCATTTATGAGAGAAGAAAAAGTGCCACAAAGCATCTCTATGATGGCAGAAGCTTCATGCTGTGAGTTGATCTTGCCACCCTGAAACTAATCTAGAGATATTTGAACCTTAATCTCCTGAAGAAATAAACCTTCTGGAGTTTTAAATCTGACATTCTGTGCAATTTGTACTATATCAGCTGCTGTTAGGCATGCTGTTAAGAGTAGAAAGAAAATGCAGAAGTTTAGGTCCTGCATTTGAGAGATTGTTTCTTGTTTATATTCTTCTTCTGCAGAAGTCTATGGTGCAAGTTCATCACTGAGAGTCTGTCTCCCATTCTCTACTTTTCTATCTTTGCTATTTCTCTTTCTTTGCCCTCAAATCATATCTCACAATTATAACATTTGATCTTTCCCGTGAAAGGCCTCTTTTGCTTAAGAGAAATCCCAACATGTAATTGTGGGACTCTCATTTATCTAGGAGTTAAGACTGGTGGCAGAGAGGTCAGGTGGCTGCATCTATTTCATACCCAGTCCTACTTCAAGCATTCTTCCTGATCTTATCAAGAGAAATGCTTCATCCACAGTTTAATCTGCAGTTATCTTTGGGCTAAAAATAAGACATGGCATTATGTGACATTGTGCTACTGACCTAAAGGTAGGCAGATACCTGCAGAGTGCATCCTGCTCAGGGTGACTGTACATCCTGAAAGTTTTAATAACCTAAACATAGTCTTCACACTGCTGGTTTAAAATACTTGGAAACACCTGTGAAGCACCTTTTAGTTTTACAATTCAATTCTCTAGGGACAAATATCAGAGTTGCTGAGGTCAGTGGCCCTGACTAATGGCATCCTGGACTGCCAGCAAGATGGCGACTCCCTTCACTGCAAGCTAATTAAGAGCTGAAGGAGGCCTTCAACATAGGGGCACCAGCATAGCCTTCCTAGGCATATATTTTGCCCTTGGCAGTCTGGAAACAATCTGACATGTACTCTGGTGCATGCCACTATGCTTGCTTCAGCAAATTTAAGTGACTCTACCCTCTGCCATTGACTGCCAATTAATTTTAAACCAAATGTCTTGGAGAGGCTCTATAAGGTGTCCTGAGAGAATTTTATGTGACAATCGTAGGCGGTACAGTGTCATCAACAGTGAATAGTCCTAAAATCCCAAAGTTCACCTTCTGTTGTATCTATTTTAGGAAGAAGGAAGTGATGCTAAGTGCTTTGAGAATTCTCTATCATCCTTTTTTATTTTGTTCTACTTGTTCACACAGAACAAGTTTATTTGCAAAATAAGTTTAAAAAGAGTACATTAAGAAGTCTGGTTGACATAGGGAAGTGAGATATATATATATATATATATATATATATATATATATGTATTTTTTTTTTACTTTCACCTTTCTCTAGGAAAAAAACTTGAAACTTCTAACTCCTTATCTCCACACACCAGCCAACAAAGTCACATGTCAGTGTAACAAATAATAATATATAATCACACCACTTGAGACTTTCCATATTCAAAGTAATTTGTGTGTGTGTTAGTTACGCTTCTCATTGCTGAAACAAAATACCTGACACCCAGTGCTAAAGGAAGAGAGGCTTATTTAGTTCATAGTTTGTTGAGGTGTCAGTTCATAAATTGGCTGGTTCATAAAAGGCAGTGCGGCACATGGCAGAGGGGCAACAGTTCACGATGGTGGAAGACAGCAAAAAAAGTAAGAAAGAGGATCAAGACAACCTCTTTCAGTCCCTTAGAGTGTATCCAGTCTACTGGGATTAGGGGAGTGCCAATTCAGTCAGTGGATTAATCCAGCAATCACCTACCTTTAATATCAGCACTTTTAATCCCAGCATTGCACTATGAATCAATCACACCCTGTAGATTCAGTCAACTCCAAAATTACCACTATGATGATAATGAGGCTTTGGTGGGAGGGGAGCATCTAGACACAAATCGTAACATTATGCAAACAATTCTCAAAATATTTTAAATGTGGTTCTGAGTCACAGAAAGTCACTGTAGAAATGAAGGGGATAGACTAGGAAAGGATAACATGGGAGGGTTCAAGATCTAATTACATAATGATCAAAAACCGAGAAGAGGGCCAGAGATATAGCTCAGCAGCACAGTGCCTGCCTGACAGGTGCAAGGTCCTGAGTTCGATTCCTGATACCAAAAAAAGAAAAAGAAAAAGAAAACTCAAAAGACTCAGTTTCCTCACCTGCAAACTAGATGCTCATAATCTTCATTTACTGTTTTAATATGTCTGTATTCTCTAGTATCCTAGGTGTACAGTCATTAATTGACAATATTGTCTACATCCTTTATTTCTACTTTATTCTTTTTGCCTGTCTTCCCATTGTTAATGGTCAAGTAAATAGAAAAGCTACAAAAGCACTGACTAAAAATTATGTAATAAGTGTCTGAGGGTATTTTCCTTAGTTAAGGCCACCATGGACACTGTGGGTGTCCTTTTGTTTCTGTTTACTTTTTGTTAGCATGTGGTAAGGATTTAGTAAATATATAAATTCAAAACATCGAATCATTTATAAATTCATAATTTCCTATGCTGATGAAACTTCTCAGTGTACTACTTTATTAATATATTTTGCAAATAAGAGAAACACAATTTTCCATATGAAGGAATTGCATACAATTAACAGAGTAGATACATAATTTCTAAAAGAACTTAACATTTGTTTTTCTTCACTCACAGATACATGGAGCTAAACTTTAGATTAAAATGAAAGAAATGACTAAATAATTATTTTAAAAATTATACATTTTATTATAATTTTCTGAATATTTCTGATCCATAATTACTTAATAGTTACTGTAGCCCTATATTATGTCTATAGATTATCCATATTTAGAATTTCTACAGACAACATGCAAACTATACTGAAATAAGTCATTTTTTCAAAAAGCTATGTATGCAGTAATAAATGACATCTTATGACATCTAGTATATGGAATACAGTCAAAACAAATCAAATTTAATCTTCCATCCTAGTTTTCTCCTCTGCCCTATACTCACGAACCTCCTTTCTTTTTCCATTGACTACGTTTTGTTTTGTTGCATTGATACACAGTGCGCGGGAGATAAATGACTCTAAACTAGCTGTCTGGAGGATCAGTTGAGCAGTGGCAAGCAATATGATGCAACAACGTGCAATCAACAGATGACTGGATGCATTTTTAAATGAACCATACTTATGCTTAAGTCTGTTACTAATTGCAAAAGGAAATATGCTTCCAAAAGAAAGACAGAGAAAATGTGTGAGTGATCATTTATGCTGGTTACTTGGATGCCTTTTATGTTCTCAATCTTTCTAATCATCTATTAGTTCAAAATACACTTGCTAATACACACACTGACTTTACAAATTAACATGTTAGCTCTTCCTCTGCCACTCTCTTAACAGATGATCTCCATTTGTTTAAAAGCATTCACTCCATCTACTATTGAGTCCACAAGAAAAAAAATAGAGTAATTCTGTTTCCTTTCCACTCTCTAAACTTACAAGTGTAATTTATAGTACAGTTGATCATCCCTAATCTAAAAATTGGAACTCTGAATGCTCAAAAATTTGAAATTTTTGAATGCCCACATGATGTCACAAGTGGAAAATTCACACCTGAGCTCATGTGATGGATCACAGTCAAAACACAGCTGTCCTAAATATATTGTTTGGAAAATCACCTTCAGTCATGTGTATAAGATACACATGAAAAATAAATGAATTTTATGTTTAAACTTGGGTCCCATCTCCAAGATATCTTATGTAT
Organism: Cuniculus paca; assembly: GCA_004365215.1. NCBI lineage: Eukaryota > Metazoa > Chordata > Mammalia > Rodentia > Cuniculidae > Cuniculus > Cuniculus paca. The sequence continues at coordinate 8,224 of RJWT010044798.1, forward strand.
TTGGAAATACTCCAAAAAAAAAATCTGAAACCCTTTTGCTCCCATAACTTGAGATAATGGACACGCAACTGTATACAAGTAGCATATTTTGATACAAATTGTTTTCTATCCTGGAAAATCAATCATCAGAAGAAAAAAATAGTACTTTATTGCAAAGATTCTATATAGCCTTTGAAGTATGCCGATGTTTCATATCATAGAGCAAAGCTTGAGAATTTATTAACTTATAACATTAATTTCATAAGTTTTCTTTATCTTTAAGAAGATGAAAAGAAATGAAGTTCACGAAACCAGAACCTCATTGATTTTTGCATCAGCTCTATGTGGTGAAAGACAAAAAGAGTTTGTTATCTAAGTGTAAATAACATAAAATTCATATATTGAATCCCTCTGGGGACTCAGATCTAGGGCATTTCTAAGAACTTTTTTTTCTCAAGATTATTATTTAAGGTAGAGATTAAGTGAAAATAATGGAGTTGGCAAACTAAGAAAAACCTACTTTTTTTCCAAAAACACAGATCTGAAAAGAAGTTACTGCCAATTGACAGGCATTCTGAAGATGAAATGTTGTATTACAGGTATGGGGTAAACTGAGTTCAGATAGCTAAAATATTCACCTGACAAAATACTCAATATATTCAAAATATTGGACTGTGAACACTAAGATTTAGCATAAGAACCGAATTTTATCTCTATGTTAGTACTTTCTATAATGCTAATTTATACTAATTTGAAGAACAAGTTGCCATTCTAAATCAGCCAATTTCAGCATTTTCTTGCTTTTGAATAATCCTTATGGAAGGAATTATGAACAATCCATGAGATTTTTTAACCTTTGACCCTTCCTTTTTGAGGTTAGAATAGTCATAGGTAATGCATGGTAAATTTTTTTTTTTTGGTATCGGAAATCAAACTCATTACCTCATGTTTGCCAGGTAGGCGCTGTGCTGCTGAGCTATATCCCCCACCTAAATTCTAATGACTAAAAGCTATAAGCTAAATTTCAATAATAAGAGCTAGTTACATTAATATTTTCAGTATATAAATTTGATGAGCTGTTATATGCTAATTGAAAATATTCCATAAACATAATATTGAAAAAGAGTATATTTTGACATATTATGTAGTAAATCAAATTCACAGAACATTTTGTATGTGTACATATGTATATATGACTATTCAAATGAGAAATACATAAAATATACATGAACATAGGCAAAAAGTAAGTGCAAATACATAAAGAAACACTTGCTATTAAGGATTATATTAAGTACTTGGTTATTCATTATTTTCAAAAGTTAGCCAACTTAATAACTTACCTGTAACATAAAAATATGCAAAGCAAAGTTATACAAATTAACAAATGCAATAGATAGCTTCAAATTTAGATCACATAATATCAACCTGTGGAATTTTAACCTATAATAGAACTAATAGGCAAATTAGTATGGTAAAGTATATTTGTTGAACAAATTAACTTTTTTAGTTGAGAAATTACTACATACTAAAAATCTTTAGGAATAACACAGAGCAATATTTGTTGACATCAAAAAAATATATCCAAAGTATGTTGCTAAGTAAATTGAGAACAGCTCACATAATTTTGGGAAAGATATTAATTCTGGGTTTACTATATTGCTTTTCCAGGACTGCTGTAACACAGTATGACAAACTGAGTGACATAAACAGGAAAAATTTATATTGTGAAAGTTCTAGAGGCTACAAGTCTGAGATCAATGTGTCAGCAGGGCTATGTTCTCTCAAAGCCACTAAGGAATGATCTGTTTCTACCCAACTACTGGCTGTTCCTTCATTTATGTCAGACTAACTCCAGCCTTTTTATGGTGTTGTCCTTATGTGTGCCAAATTTCCCCTTTTTATAATGTTAAAGTCATACTGGGCCATGGTACCCCTGTATGTCTTCTTCATTAATATTTTCAAATAAGGGCATATTCTGATGTGTGTGTGGGCATGGGGTAGTTAGTGCATCTAGGATGAAATTAGAAAGCGACACAATTCAACCTGTAATATTTATTTATGCAGAGAGAATTAGGGACAGCAAGAGCCTTTCATTCCACTTCCAAGGCTTTTGAAATAGGAGGTGCACCCTCAATTCCTTTCTGTTCAGTTTGCTCATGTCTATGGGAGGAGAAAGTCAATAGTTATGATGGGTGAATGTGTGGGTGGATGTGTACATGGGTGGATACACGGAAATTGTTACTCATGTTTCTAAATATTGTCATGATCTTGGTACCAGACATCAAAACACTTCACAATTTTCAGGAGGTAGTTAGTGGAAAGAATATATCAGATATCCTTATCATCAAATGTCAAATTTCCCTAGAAGAGGTTTAGTCAGTTTAAAACAGTCACTCATGCCAAATAGGTTGCACAATAAGCACCTTTCATCAGAAAGAAACAACATCTTCATATTACAGAGATATAGGAGGCAAAATGGAGGTAAACAAATATAAAAATTAAACTTTTGAGTAGGCTGCAGCCTTAAGTCTTCATTTGAAAATTTTCCTCTAGATTGTCCAGCCAGTACCTCAGAATTACCCTCTGGGTTGTCCAGGAAGTATCTCAGACTTTCCAAGACTCATCTATAAGTTTTGTCCTAATGGAGTCACAGAAACCTCTGTGATTCAATCAACTGAATGTCATTAAGATAGTATTTCAACTATTTATGTCACCTTTCACCAGTACAAACATAATATATAGAAATAAACAATGCATACTTTTCTAGCTTTTCCTATAGAATGCTTGTGCATAAAAAAAATTCTCTCAAAACTGAGAAATCATTGCATCTTTTTATACACTACAGTAGCATGAAGTACAGACTCCAGTTGATTAAGACTTCTTATTAAATCTACTTAATTGAACTTTATTCTATCACTTATTTAATTGGCATAAAATTCCATGTGGTGGTACATATTTTATTTTATTTTATCTTAAATATGATAAAACTAAAGAAAAAAATAAGGGATAACTTTCTCAAGGTCACATGCATTGAGCTCTGGAGCTAAAATCTGACTACATGGTGGAATTACAGAGCCTGAACTCTTCCACATTGTATTCTATAATACCAACTTGATAGCAAATATTGCACTTTTGGGATAGAAAAATGGAAAGAGCTATTTTTGCTGACCTAGAAAAACTGATGGTTTTGATATCTTAAAATATATTTATTTTTAATTTTTTCAGGGTTTAAACTGTTTGCTATTTTTTTATGACCCCACCTCAATGGGGTCAACTGTTGCTATGATATGTATTTGAGAACATTAATTTAATATTTTCAGCATAGGATACTGACTTTCAGGTCAAGCTCTTTAAAAAACAGTGAATTAAATAAAAATTTGTCTCAGCTTATGAAATCAAATATCACCACCAGTCATTGGGGAAGTATAGTAATGATTTTAGCTCTGTAAATCTGATTCTGACTAAAAGTAATAGGATTAGACTTAAAAACAGTGATGAAAGAATGCATCTGGGTAAACTTT
>RJWT010044799.1:0-11730 GCA_004365215.1 Cuniculus paca
TTTTGTGTGTGTGGTGTCACGGCTACACAAACTAGGAGCAAGAAGTGCTAGAAAGCTAAATGGCAGCTTTAGCTTGAGCAAAAAGTTAAAATCCAAGGTTTCAGAAGAGGCCCCAGAGTCATCATTGTAATAAAAACAGCCCCTAGAGTTTGGCCCTTTGGGGTTCAGTGCTTCTTGGCCACACTATCCCATTTCCAAAACACAGTCTTCACTTAGGCTCATCTCAGTCCTTGCTTGACTCTGCAGACTCAATACATCTGTGAAAAATATGCTGAGGAATCATCCTTGTGTTCACTCCACTATCTTCACAACTTTGTGCATTAGGAAGTCCCTGGCAAGGACTCCTGGCCATGTGGCGAGTTGACTTCACTAGGACATGGGAAAAGTCTAATTTTTTCTCCCATTATCATCAACATCCACAAGGAAGAGAAGACATTCTCCAAGAAATGGTTCAGCTGTGTAATACATACTCATTCTGCAGCCCACAGTAAGTGCAGGAAGGGGACTTTTTTCCTATAATGTTTTACTCACTGTTTTACCAATGGGACAGCTGTATACTGCAGAAAGCCATAACTCCAACCCCGCGTAATTTTTGAGAACACTGGGTTGCATCACCACGACCTGATGACCCCGCAGCTGGTTTCTCATCTCTCTCCTCAGTTTCACTGTGGGCCTGTATGCCCACTGCACCTTTTCTTAATTCTCTGTAGGAAGAAATAGAAAACAAAGTGGGGGATATTCATTCAACAGCTTGCAGCAAAGGCCTGAAAGACCTATCTATTATCCTGTGGTCTAGAGGAAATTTGTTTCTGGGGTTTGATTTCAAGTCAGATATAATGAAGGAAAATAAGTTTCAGAATCCAACTTCCCTCATCACTATCCATCTGAGTGATGCTCACGAACTCTGTAGCGTGTCTGCCTCGCACTAGGGCTCTCTGTCCCTGAAGCTTTTTCTCTGCCTTTCTCACTCCCTCTGTTCCACTTCCCTTCTTCCAGTCTCATCATACCCAGTGATTTCTTTGTTTATTCTTTGTTCATGTTCTTTTCTCTTTGGCTCTCACAGCCTCTTCATCTCCTCCATCTTTCTATTCTAATGTCAAATAAGTAGTATCATTCTTTGGAAGCACTTATGCCTTAGTGGCAATCTCTTCTTCCAGGAGCTCCTTGTAGCAATTTTTCCTAATCCTCATTTTTTTAATTTTTGTTTCTCTCCACAAGTAGATGTGGGCTCTTCACCGTTTTTCTTCCTTTAGTATCTCCGTGTCCCCAGGACACTGCCTCCTGTGCAGAGAGATGGTAAATACTTCCTGGCACCTGCTTCTGTGCATTTCCTTAGATAGAGGGTGTGGACAGCTGGGGTAGGTGTTGCAATCATTAACCCCAATGTGTTTGTACTCCAAGGCATGCACACTGCACTGCAGTGAGACTTGCTGCCTCTCTCGCCAGGGATGGGGCCTATTTCTCTACTCCTTTCACAGGCCAATGCAACAAATTCAGAAGTCACGCAAAAAGTATTGAAAGTGCTCACACCCTGGGACTTGCAGCGGGGAGCCTCTGTCAGCAGGCAAGCAAAGCCAGGCTAGCCAGCTACACAGTGAGGACTGAGAGAGTCTTACGTAATTATGACGTGAATTCTTGGGTCTGTTCTTAGGAACTTTGACTCCTCTTTGCCTTTACATGGATATTTGGCAAAAATTCAAATTAAAAAAAAAACTTTAAAAACAGGGCTTGGTATCATTTCTCTGTAAATGTAGTTTTTAATTTCTCATTTGCACATGTCACTTTTAAATCTTGTGGTTTTACTAGCAGGGTAACCAATGGGATATGTTTGCACATTAACTTTTTTTTTTCCTTGCAATTATGCATCAGATCATGAAAGCGATATTCATTTTCTAATTCACTAGCTTTGGAGTGGGTCAAAAGGCAGTACAATTTACTTGTGTCTACGTGAAATAGCCTATGCACAATTCGAGGGACAGTGTCAAACACATAAGGGATGTTCATATGTGTTGACTGAATTGTAATAAGGATGTCTAACTCATTCTTAAAATTGAAAGTAAAACATTTCTCCAATCTTGAGTTCCTCTCATGAGAAATTCTAGTGTACTGCATTTACTTCCTTACATCTTTTTTTCTTAACTTTGTTTCTTAATTTTGCATTTATAAGTTTTCATTTTTGCCATACTTATAATTGAACCCAGGACTTTCATCCTGAAATACATCCTCAGTCCATTTTTTTTATTTTTAATTTTTAAAAAATTTAAGACAAAGTCTCACTAAATTTTCCAGGCCAGGCTTGAACTTGCAAACCTTCTGCCTCAGCCTTCCAGAATGGTGGGATTACAAACATGAACCTCAAAGCCTGATTTATCCGCACAGATTTTTGATCCTCATTTAAGAGATAATTACTAAAGGGTGGAAGTAGGGGTGGGAAATAAAAGAAAATAAGGCAGCTGGAAAAGTTGAAAGAAGTTTTTACAGTGTGTTTTTAGCTCAGCTATGGGAAACAGATACAAAATAAACTTGGTCTTAAAACAATGCTCAGGAATGGATCGAGTGAAGGAGCCAGCAGACACTTAAGAAGCACTGAAAGAAACAGGCACTTCTGCTATATTTTCATACGTGCATGAGGTAGAGTTAAGGCTGTGTTTAACTTCTGTGTTTGGGGCACAGGTTGAGAAACACCTACTTAGCTCTGGCAATATGACTGAGTTAAATAAACATTTCCCAGACTGTTCATATCTCAAACTTTCAAGCTCACTGCAATACGAGACCTTAAAGGCATGTTTCAACAGATCCTAATTATAAAGCATTGAACACTCGACTTGAAGACCAAGAACAACAACAAAAGAAAATATCAATCAAATGCTTTTCCTCCATATGTAATCAGTAAAACGAATTTAAGCATTTCATTTACACTTTAAAGAAGGAAGATGTTGAAATACTTATATTACAAGGAGCAGAGGTTGGCAGACTATCATTTGGAAATCAAGTCTAGCCTGCCACCTGCTTTTGTAGGTAGTTTTATTGAAATACAGGCATACCATAGATCTATATAGTATCTATGGGTGCTCTTGGGTTTCAAAAGCAGAGTTGAGTATATGGCACATGAAGCCTAAATATTTGCTATCTACCCCTGTGCAGAGAATGTTTTTTCAATCACTGACATAGAAGAGGGTAAATGATAACTGTATTTATGAATGTCTGGGACCCCCAATCACTGGAGCTGTAGAGCAGCGGTCCTCAAGTTTTTCAGCACCAGGAACCAGTTTCATGGAAGACGACTTTTCCACGGACCTGTATGTGGGGAAATTTGTTTGCAGTGAGGAAAGGAGCATACAACCTACATCCCTTGCATTCACAGTTCACAGTAGGGTTTATGCTCATATGAGAAGCTAATGTTCACTGATCTGACAGGAGGTGGAGCCTGGGTCAGAGGAAGGGAGACCTCCAGGAACTCACTTTCATGGGGACTGGGAGCCTTTTTGGAGGTTTCTGCAGGAGGGATGATAGAATCAGGACAACAGTTCACCAAGTAAGAAAACATTGGCAGCCACAGAGGGGTATTTCTGAGTACAGTTTAGATCCAATTATTTGAATTTATTTCCCAGTCACAACTTCTTTGGGCTTATCTCTGCATCCTCATGAAATCAGAACCAAAATTATTCTAAAATATTTCTCTGAACTCTTGAAGAAGTCAGTCATATTCAGTGCTTCTATAGGATCACTCTGAAGGTGGATTAACGTACACAAATGAAAGGAGGAGGAGCATCTCTCCCTACAGTCCCAAGTAAAAAATACCGTGCAGTTTGGGCAATGTTTCACTTTGGTGAGAAGGGAAGGAGAGGCCAACATGGCAGGTGGTATAGGGACCCAAGTGCCTGTTTAATGAAGCTTGGTTGAACAGAAACACCCAGCCTTGGAGCTTGGTGGAGACTGTAGTGTAAGTGCAGAGAAAATCTCAGAAGGGTTCCAGAGACAGGGGTGTCTGGCAGAGCTGGATGGTATTTGGAGGAAATCGCTTAACAGGGAAGCTTCAACCAACTTTCGAAGTGGCCTAAAAAGATCACATTGGGTTGGAAGACATTAATATTTTATCAGAATTATTTTTACATTTGTTTAAAAGTAACAGAAGGAAGCTGGGCACAGAGGCTAAGGCAGGAGTATTGCCACAAGTTTGAGGCCAGTTTGGGCTACACAGTGAGTCCAAGCCAGTCACAACCACATAGCAAAAGCTTATTTCCAAAAACCAAAAACAAACAAAAAATAAGTAAAAACAAAAGTAGCTGAAGGAATCAAAGGAGACAGGAATCAGAAAATTAATCTTAAACCAGCAGAAATAAGAGAAAGAAAGAACGTGCTTACGTTAGCTTTTCCTCCTAACCTCGGTCCATGCGTTTGTTCTTAGATAAAAAATGATGACCCTAAGAACCATGTATTTTCCCACGTGAGTTTACATGAAGCCCAAGCAACAGCCCCTTCGCCCTCCTGGAGGGGCTTTGAGATCCAAAATTGCTATCAGAAAGAGAGACCAGCTGTTAAGAAAATATAGTGTCTTCACAAATCAACTTCGACCAAGTCATTTAATCTTTCATAGTCTATGCTAAAAATATTGCTATTTATAGAAAGATTCTCCCAGGAAATGGGCCCCCTTTTAATTTCACAAAGTATTTATTCTATAGCAGGTATAAAGTATTTCCTGGAAGAATGGTTTATATGTAAGAGTAATACTTCACCTACAGACCATTGCAAAATAGCTTCTGATTCATCGTGGAAGTAAAGTGAAAGCTTATCTTGGCCAGTTCCACCAAAAATATCTTTCTAATCAAATATAGTAGAGAAATCCTGAGACAAAAAATAAATGACTTATTTCTAATTTCAGGTTCTTAAATATGCTAGTGTGTAAAGTGCAGTTCAATGAGGAGGATGAAATTTAGAGTATCATTCAAATGTATTGACCAGCAGGACCCTTTTACATATCATAATATTACACAAAGTGTATTTGGTTTTTGTATGTCTCAAAATCTCTGTTTACTACAAGATATGAATTTGCTTAGGGTGGTAGGAATCAGAGAGTACTCCTTGTATGAGGCTGAAGCTGATAAAAACAGAATGTGCTGGTCATAAAGCTGAGAGAGAGAAAGACAGACAAGAGAGGGGATTACCAAGCAGCTTGTTGGTGGCTGATCAGGTGATCAAGGGTAGGACTTCTCCTGTCCTTGCAGGTCACCTCTGTCCTCTTCTACCTCTCAGCTCTGTTTTTTCTGTTTTGTTTTGGTATGGGTTTTGGAGTTTTGTTTTGTTTCTCCCCTAGGTGTCAAATGTGTGGTTTCAACAGGAAAGAGCATCTCTTGTCTGAGAATTCCATCGAGACCCAATGACGGTACTCATGAGGCAGCTTGAGTGCTATGTTCATCCTTAACCAAAACACACAGAACTGGTGGATGTAGAATTAGGACAGGGGAAATCTAGGTCATATTTTCACCCCATGATGGAAGGAAAGAAAGAAGTTATTTCCAAACTATGTGGAGTAGGTTCTTCCACTTTTTTTATTAGTGTATGATTGTGATACCTAGTAATTATGTTTATCTTGGGGAATTGGTACACATGTATATCACTCATTGACTATTTTTGCTTCCCCCACCACTCTCCTTCTTTCCTAGATCCCCTCCCACCTCCACAAAGTCTTTTTTTCTTACCATCTCTCTGTTACTTTGATTTTAAATTATTTATATTTGAAGTCTCTCATACTAAAGAAATCACATGACTTTTAGCCTCTGTGCCTGATTTACTTCACTTGGTTTTATGGTCTTAAAATCCATCCATTTTCTTAAAAATGGATCAACTTTATCCTTTTCATGGTTGAATAGCATTCTGCTGTGTTTGTATACCATATTTTCTTTATTCATTCACTTGTTGATGGGCATTTAGGCCAACTCCATGATTTAGCTGTTGTGAGTTTTTCTGCTATAAACATGAGCATGTGCGTATAATTGTAATATGATGACTTTAACCCTTTCAGGAAAATACCTGGGAGAGGTATAACTGGGTCAAATGGAATTCATGACCTTAGTTTTTGAAGAATCTCTATACTGATTTCTGTAGTACTGTAGTTGTACTAGTTTATATTCCCACCAACAGCACTGGTTCTTGATAAGAGAATTTTTTAACAGAAGACAGAAGATCTGCTAGGCAGGCTAACAATCAATAGTGGTCAACTACATTTTCCCACGCATACATGTCTGCCAGGTGTCCTCCTAGTCACTCTTCTTACTGTTATAGTCATCCATCATCTTTGGTTCTCTATCAGTCACCAGATTGAGTCAGTGAACTCACTGGGAACGAAACATTTCTATGACACCTCCATTTTTGTGGACATTGTACAAATTATTGCAGTAACTCTGTAACCGGACAGTACAAAGAGTCTGAGTCATCCTCAAAGTGCAGTCCTAGAACAATACTACCAATGTCAGCTGGAAGTGTTAAAAAAGCACTTCCTGGACCCCCACTCTAGACCCATTAAATCAAATATCTGACATGAATCAAGCTATCTGCATTTTCTCAAACCTTTCAGGTGGTGCCGAAATAGGTTAAAGTTTGAGAAGCACTGCTGTCTAAGCCATTGGTCACTCCAGTTTCTTAGGTGGCAGCTTTTTCTTGATAACCTGAATGCCAAAATCTTCTCTGATCATTTTGATTCAGCATTTCTGGACTGGTGTTTGCTCAGCAGTTCTGGACTGGTGTTTTATTTTACAATAATAAAATAAAATCCAAACACACAAAGTAGAGACTACTATTTGAAAAGAGCAAAATGACTAAGGTAAGGCTGGTGGGTAGATTTCAATACTGTGTTGGCAGCCACCATGATCCAACCACAGTCCTTTCCTTGGAAATGATTGGAAACCGAGAAACCCCAGGGTTTGCAAACAGTTGTTGCAGACAGAACTGGAGCCGGGTAGGCTAATGACACGTGATGTGGCACAATGGAGCCACACTCAGAAACCCAAGGAGAGACAGGCTCCAGAAACTCAGCAACTGGGGAGACATTTGGAGGACACAGGGCTGTGAACAAGAAGAAAATGTTTCAGCAAAAGCATTAGGTAATCTTGCAAGGGCAGGAGGCAGTGCTCCAAGCACCAAGAGATTCTGCAGACAGACTATGCACAATATTCATCCAGACATTTTCCAAGATGACAAATCTCTTATTTCAGCCCTCCTGACACACATGGAAAACAACTCATCAGCCTCATCATCTCAGACTATGGAAGGCAAAGACATCTTGCAATAAGAGACTTGGCAGTCCTGTCCATCTCAATATATATTAGAAATACCAAGCCCAAGTGCTTGATTTTCTGAGGAACAATTACATGGAGAAGAGTGACCAGCAGTTCTCTGCTTCTCAGAGGATGTGGACTTTAGTAGGAACACTGGGGGTGTGGGGCAGTGTAGGAAAAATCCTTTCTGATCATGTTGAGATGCAGATAACAGAATGAATTACTTGGGGGGCAGATGCTGAAGAAAGCATTTCCCCACTGGGAGTCACCTGCTGGAGTGCTGCCCGTGGTGCTCTGATATGGTTCACACTCCAGCGAAGGAAGCAGGTATGGAGCAGGTCCTCATGTTTGAATTGCCAAAGCATCTAGGACTTGATGCAGTGAGGCAAACAGAGACTGTTAGTTTTCAATATTCCTCTGAAGGCTTCATTGGGGACTCACTGACAATCCAAATTAGAGCATGGGATCAGCCTGCCCTTGACGGTATAATAAGGGGTGTTCCTTGTAGTGGATTTTAGTGGCCTTTGCTTCTTTTTCCACCTAGTTTTAATCATTTCACTGCCTCTTTGAACTTCTATCAAGTGCAATGATGGAAAGAAGTTGGAGTCAGTTTTGGTCTATGGTAGTGGCTCTGTTACAGGAAGTGGCTTCCTAAAAATGCAGAGGGAACAGTGCTTAATAAACTGCAGAGAACGGAAGGCCTTCTATTTTGTCTCTTCCTAGAACAGGATGGTGAAGAAAAGTTGGCCTGGGGTTGACGGTCGATCTGACTTCATTCGCTGACACACTGAAACTCTGATCATCACTGGTAAGAGTGAGATCACACTACTTACCCCCTAGGGAATACCCCGCATGGGCTAATGAGCATTCAGCTAGGAATACTGTATCCCTGTCCTGTTAGTGCTGCTGAGTGACAGAACCCTGGCACATCTCCCCAACAGGGTCCCTAAATAAGGTCTGAAGGGTGGAAAGAGAAATAAGAGAGAAAAAAGAAAGAGACACTCAGAAGTGGGAATGTAAGACCTGAGTCAACAGCACATAAGCCACCAGGCATGCCGCTGATTCTGTTTTGCTCCTATCTGCTATAACTACTGCCACCATCTTTACTACCTTCAAAGTAATTAAAGACTTGAGTAGTCAGGTTCATTTTCTCTGACCATCTCATCAGTAAGAGGCAGAAACTGGTGATCTGAGCCTATATATGCTGAAATCCAAGCTTATGCATTTGTTATACCCTCAATGACAGTGAATGAGGACCAGATGCAGAAGAAGCAAGACTGTCCCTTGCATGTAAACTGCTTCCACTTTTTGTGAACTGATGTCTCGCTTTCTTTAACATTTCTTGCGTCACTCTATACTACATTAGGTTCCCTATACTACATTAGGCTCCCAAGCTTACTCTTGTTCCCTGAGACTAGACTGAGTGTCAGCTCACAGCTTTGGTTCTTGCATGTCTCCATTCCAGATCCTCTGTCTTGAAGACCAACCCTTCAAACAGAAACTAGCTCTTGGACACCTCTGTCTTAGCATGGTCAGCTGATATTTTAAATCTCCCACTGGGAACTGTAGTACCTACATCCCAGGAATTGTTGCTCTGTTTTGATTTTCTTTTATATTTTCCTTTTTGTTTTATTTTTCCAATTTCCTTTTAGATTTCTTCTTTGGCATATTGATTATTGAGATTATGTTGTTTAATTTTCAACAACTGGGAGATTTTACCATTGTCTCCCTATTACTGATTTTATGTTTAATTCCATCATGGTCAGAAAACACACTTTGTATGATTTTATTATCTTAAATTGTTAAGTGTGTTTTTTGACCAAAATATGTTCTATCTTGGTGAATGTTCATGCACACTCAAAAAGAATGTACATTCTGCTGTCAGATAGACTAGCATATAAGCATTGGTAAGTTCCTCTGCTTTCCTGTTGATTTTATCTCTTTTTATTCTTTACTGAGAGAAGTTACGAAGTCTCCAGTTACAATTTCTTCTTTTATTTCTATCACTTTAGCGCCCTCCTTCTGTTTTGAAGCTTTGTTGTTAGGTATGTAAACATTTAGGTTATTAGATTTAGTGGGTTATGTGACTACCCTTTTTACCTGGCCACTTTCTTCACACTGACGTCTACTTTTTCTGATTTTTATGCAGCAACATAATCTTTTTTCTTTTATTGTTTCATGAAGTCCATTTTCCAACTTTTACTCTATCCATATCACTATTTTCAATCTGGCTCTTTTTAGATAGTTTATGGTTGAATCTTACTTTTATCTGTTATGACAAGCTCTTTTGTAAATAGTACACTATTCACACTTCCACTTTTATACTTACATTACTTAGATTAGATCACTTACATTTTATACAATTATTTTTATAGTATTTGAATTTAAGCCAACCATTTTATTTTATATATTTTTTTTCAGTGTTACTGGAGATTGAACCCAGGGCTGTCACACTAAATGCCAGCCTTTTTCCATATTTTATTCTTTTGTTTGGAACAGGGTCTTGCTAAGTCAATAGGCTACACAGGCTGGGCTCAAAATTGTGACCATCCTGCCTCAGCTTTCCAACGGGCTGGGACTGCGGGAGTGTGCCACCATGCCAAACTCCTTGTTTGCTTCATTTTATTTTTTTTTTCATTCCTCTCTTTCTCCTTTTATGCTTTCTTTGAATTTTGTAGTATTTCATTTAAATTTTCTATTTAGTTTATATTTCTACATGTGGATTCTTAGTCATGCTCTAGAAAGTACAAACTCTAATACACAAGCTTAATTTTGACTGTATACTGAAAATTGATAATGCACAAATCTCACTATGTAAATCTCCTTATTCTTCTCCATCTTGTGCCATAATCATTATATATCGATATATTTTAAACCAATTCAGTAAATGCTGTCACATTTTCTTTCGAGGGAATGTTTCAAAGAACGTAAAAGAATAGTTATAATACCTGTTTACAAGTTTACCATTTCTTTTATTGTCTTTATTGTTATCATAAGTTTCTCCCTGATACTATTTTTCTTTCACTGGAAGAACTCACTTTATTTCTTTTTTAACAGATCTATTATTGACTTATCCTCTTAATTGTCTTCTATTTGATAATGTATGATGTATTTATTTCTAAGGGGTTTTGCTAGAAAAACTATCCTTAATGGACAGTTCTTTTCACTGAGCACTTTAACTATATTGCCGCCTTTCACCTCCAATTGTCTCCATGGTTTCCAATGAGAAATATGCTGTCATTCTAAGCATTTCAGGTAATGTGTTGTTTTTCTACGGATGCTTTCAATTATTTTTTCCATTTCCTTAATTCACAACTGTTAGAATATAATATCTCTAGGTGTGGATTTCTATGACTTATCCTTTTTGGAATTTGCTCCATGGTAATCTGAAACTTTATGCCTTTTGTCCAATTTACGAAAATTCCAGTCATTATTTCTCAAGCTAGTTTTCTGTGATACATTCTTTGCCCTCTTCTTTCGATGCTTTTATCTTTTGCTTTTTCTAGAGGCCTGTGAATTTTTGCCCATCTTTAGAATCTATTTTTTTCCTCTTCTGTTCAGACTATATAATTTCTTTCTTCAAATTCATTGACTATCCTGTGATTCTCATTCTGCTGCTAATCTCATCTGCTGAATTATTTAGATTACCTTTTTAACTGCCAAATCTCCATTTGAATCTTCTTTATATTTTCTAATTCTTTGCTGAAAGTTTTTTTTTTTAAATCTTTCTATTTATTTCAAGAATGTTCAGCATTACTTCTTAAAGCAAGGTCAAAAAATTGTTTTTTAATTTATTCTGAGTTGAAATTCAGCTAGCCTCACTTGCTGAGCAATTTTGGACTGCATCTCAGGCAATTTGAATATTACATCATAAGACTGTGGGTCTTATTTAAACCTTGAAGCAACTGTTGACCTCCTTTCAAGAAAGGAATTTACCTGGCTAATTTCATTCTACAACTTTTGACCCACCAGTTTCCAGCCATACGTTCCAATTCCATTACTTTTTCCATGGTTTTGCAGTACTTCTCGTCTGTTCCATACATGCAACCCCAGTGGCTAGTCCAAGGATTGGATGGTGATCTGTCCTTTGGTGAATTTCTCAAAGCCTGTAGCAGGCTGTTTAAGATTACGTTTACCCATGAACAGCTCTTGAGTGAGTCTAGGATTTTTAGACTGCACTATGGGATGGCTCTCCTTATTGACTTCTCTTCAGTCTCTTTGAAGTTTTCATGACTTCATCCTCCCCTCCCCTCTTTCTTCTGACTTGAGTCAGAAAGTCAGGACTTCATTTTCTCTGTTCTGCTTGAGAATTTCTGTGACATCTGTAGTGGGGACCCAGAAGCAGGAGGAAAGAGAAACAGAGCAATAGGAATTGCCCTGCACTCTTGGGCCTACAGCTTTTCTGGAGAATGATTCCTCCTCCTTTAGTGTGGTTCCTTTTCAACTATTGCTGCCA